>JABUQX010093513.1:30000-47500 GCA_015478945.1 Trachelipus rathkii | reverse complement strand
CTCCTATAGGCAAATTAGAAAGACTCCGTATCACTTAATGGTTTACTAAATTGGCTTCCCAGTCCATTACTTATGCTGACCGCGACACAATACGTTTTCCGTTTAGAGCCACACATCATCTCCCCACGTCTCAATGCCAAGGGCTTCCCCTCAGAGCTCTATTTTTGGGGGCCTCTATTCTTTAATATATATAAAATGCTCAATATGGGCTGAACCGACACGCAATCTTCAATTACCAGCGCGCGTAATATAGACACACTTAACTGCAAAATAAACAATGAATTGAAAAACATTATAATATGAGTAGGAGCAAAACCAGACTGTCTCCTAAACCTACATAAAAACAAATTACTTTAGTAATAACAAATCAAGAACCCTGTTCAAATAAAGAAAGAGGTCAAAGATTGTATAATTATAAATCGAGTCAACGTGTGCGTTAGATGGTTCGGAGCATGTTATCCTGCCGAGACAAGATTTCTTTCAAAGACACATAAATTTAGAATAGTCCTATTTAGCAAACGTATTTATGAACTACTATGCATTCCTTAGATTAAGAAACTGTGTTCCAAAATATATTTAAAATTCCTTTATATAGTCTTGTTATCATTTTTTATCTCACCTACTCTTACTGGGTTCTTTTCAGTATTAGGCCTGGTGCAAGCCGAAAACTTACTACGAACCTCTAATCATTTATGCTAAAAAAGATAATTTCGTGGTATAACAGGGCCCTCGAAAACTCACCGTGAACCGCACACCCCAGTATTCAAAATTTTGTTTATGCTAACAACTTCATGATATCTACACCTTCAGAAAGTAGTCACATCTTTTTCATGGTCATAAATGAAACTACAAATAAACTTTTGACTAACATAATTGGCAGAACCAAACTTTGAGGAGAGAAATCCTCCGTTAGCCAACAAATTCCCTTACCCTAGACAAGCAAATTTCACTTTAACGAATTCTCAAGGCGGCCATTCTCTGTATAAGCGGCATAGGATGGTGGAATAGATCCCTAAAAAATGTTCGGAGTCAACCCACCATGGGAAACTTTTCCTAGAAATATCAAAAGCTTCTTATCTATTCGAAATAGCTAACGCGCCACATTTGTCTACCTTCGCCTAGGTATTTACCTCTACAACGAAATGGTTGATAATTACCTACAGCGATTATTATTACTAATTGTTGTTGTCATAGTTTTTCTTCTTATTAACAACGATAATGTTGTTGATGATTTGATGTTATGAGTACCAATATTATTCATTATTATTATTATTATTATTATTATTATTTTATTATTATGATTATTTTATAATATTGTATTATTATTAGTTATATTATTATTTATTATTATTTATATATTGATTATTTTATTATTTATTATTTTATTATTATTATTATTATGATTCACATCAGCTCCCAGATAGGTATTTTCTGGCCCATCAAGTTGCGTGTAGCCTCCTTCCATCACGTCTCTACTATCCGTTGGTTACCATTCTCTTCTCAGTTCCCACCCGCATGTTCGTAAAGCCGGTGCCCCTCGCCCCAGTACCGCCTCCACTTCGTTCTCTCCACCTCTCTTTCTCGACCTCCTCCCAAGACCCTCCTCGCATTTTCTCCCCCTTCCTCCTCCAGATGTCCCACCAACCTCAGTTTTGCCTTGTCTATCTTATTTCTCATCGCATACCCCTACGCTCTCCTCTCCTAATATATGTTCCATTCCGCACTCTATCACTTTTTTCTTGCTTTCTTTCCCAGCATTACTCTCCACAAGGGCCTCATTCTACTCTACCTGTATTATGGCTTCTTGTAACTGTGTTTTGTTTGTCAACACTCTGGCCGGCACCATACATCAATATAGAGTTAAAAAATATTCTCAAAAATAATTCTTTTCCACCTGCAGTTGCCGCACATTCTAGATCTTCAAGGAAGGAGTAGAGCCGTTCATCAGACACAACTTCATTAATAATCAACGTGTAATATTTTCTCCGCCGCACATATGTTAGTTTTCCGAATGTGCGTTTATAGCAACGTATGTTTTCCAGATTAAGGCTTTAATTAACACTATCTATTATTAGATTTAATCATTAAATTTCGGTGGAAGTATTGTGCTATTCCTCTCTCTCTCTCTCTCTCTCTCCTCGTCTCTCTCTCTCTCTCTCTCTCTCTCCTCTCTCTCTCTCCCCTCTCTCTCTCCCTCTCTCTCTCTCTCTCTCTCTCTCTCTCTCTCTCATTTTTTTCTCTAAGTATTTGGTCTGCATGGGAGCAAATTTTGCTGTTTGTAGAATTTTTAGGATCTTGAAGGATAAAATTTAGCTTGTATCTATATAATTTTATGTTAGAAATCTCTAGAATAAATTAGGCTGGTCGGCTGTGTGAGCCCGATACCTTCAAGTATTCTGTATCAATCTCTTGACCACCACATATTTTTGATTCATTCTTTCAGTGGTCAAGTAATTGTGGCGTGTGTTAGTGCCTTTATTGATGAGAAAGTGTTACTAGTACCAGCACTCACATATTGCTTCAATGAAAGAACATTTATTAAACCTCTGATAATATAATATATATTAATATTACTTTGATATATTGCGTTTCGCCACATTTTTTAACTGTGTGAATTATCAGAATTTTCCTCATCTGTTTTTTTCAATTACTCGTAATTCGGATATTTTCGATTAATCAATTATAACTCAAATAAGTTTTAAATCAATATACTTATATTATATATATATATATATATATATTTATATATATATATATATATATATATTATATATTATATATATATATATTATATATAAATATATATTACTTATATATATATTTATATATTGCTGTCTATATTTGAATCAGTGCATATTTTCTGGAAAAAATTTTTCTAAGTGTTCAAAAAAAATTTCTAGGTTCAGAAAAGTTAAGTTAAGTTAAGTTTTTTTTAAGAAATTTTCAACCTAATTTTGCAAGAAATTCTGGCATAATTCCAGGAGCTTGCCACTAAAGAATTTTCCTTAAAAACTTAACTAACTTAACCTTTTCCTGACTTAGAAATTTTTTTGAACTTAGAAATATTTTTTAGAAAATATACACTGATTCAAATATAGAACTTTATTATATTATATAGTATTATATATACTATATACTATACTATATATATATATATATATATATTATAAATATATATATACATATATATATATATATATATATATTATATTAATATATAAGCTATATTATATATATATACTATATATATATATATATATACTATATATATTATCAATCCATAAGTTCAATTAGTCATTTCTTAGTACTGCTAGTCGTTTAGGAGAGTCAGAAGATCCTAGACGAAAAAATTTGACTTTGAGATAATTGGAATCTTCGAGTTATTATTAATTATTATTATTATTATTTTTTATTATATTATAGTCATTATTTATTCATTCATTATTATTATTATTAGTTCATGATTATTATTATTATTATTATTTATTATTACTTATTATTATTACCAAAATCACTGTTATTACTAATACTTTGATTTTGGGTTTACCATCGCCATTATCTATATATATATATATTATATATATATATATATATATATATATATATATATATATATATATAATATATTATATATATATATATATATATTATAATATACTATATATATATATATATTATATATATATAATATTATATGAAGGGTAAAATGTAGGTAGATCTATTCTACCTTTACCTTTATAATATTATTTTCACGACTCACCTATCTGCCCTATTGTAATTTTCTGAGCTTTTTTCGTAGGTTCGTTACGTGGTTTAGGATGTAATTGCGGATAGGGAAAAGTGTGCTGCCTATTGGGTGAGCCGGCTGGTAATCCCCTTCACCCACAAATGTTATATATATATACTATATATATATAGACTCATATATAATAGATATTATAGATATATATATATATATTATATATAATATATTATAATATAATACTATATATATAGTATATATATATATATATATATATAAAGAAGACATTTAATTTGAAAAGTAAAGAATTTACCCTGCTTCTCTGGCTATTGAACCACCGCATGTGGAATGCAGAACAATATACCGGTGCTTTACCACTGAGCATTCTCCCAACATAAAAAAAAAAGTTAGTGCTTCAAGAAAACAGTTTTTAAAGCAACCGAGCTCCGCTTCAAGGCGACACTCAGAAGTGTCCAGCCTGCTCCTATTCACTCGTTCCTTTATATTGGTAAATGTTAAAATATTGCATATTAATCGCATTATATAACATGTAAATAAAAAAAGAACATTTAATGGGAAGGTAAAGGAATTTACTGCCTTTCTCTGGGAAATTTAACCACATCGTGTTTGCCGAATGAGGACAATAGTACCCGTGCTTTACCACTGAGTTATCCCCCAACCCAAAATAAGTTTGGGTCCAAGGAACGTACAAGCAACGAGCTTGTCCCTAAGGCGCACACTTCACCCCAGGTGTTCCAGCTCTTGTACTCAGTCCCTCCCTATAGTCCCCAAATAAATCAATTGAAGCTCAAAAGCTGGCAAGAAGAAGTTCTTTTTTTAGCAAATCAAATTTTTAATTTTTTTACCTTAAAATAAAAATCATTACCAACCATTCCAAGCTTAAATTATTTTGCGCGATGTGGATCAGATTGTCCTAATATATATAATTATATATATATATATAGTACTAATATATATATTATATAGTATTATATATATATATGTATAGTTATATATAATATATATTATATATAGTATATATATATATATATATTTATATATATAATATTATAATAGTATATATATATTATATACCTATATATATATATTGTAAAGCTTAATTTAAACCGCCTGTGTTGATTAGAACTCTACCGAAGCGAAGACGGTATTTTATCCAGATCTTGAAAATATTTTATTCAGGTAATTTTTTCATTATATTAAAGAATAATTTCATCCAAGCATATATTTGGTGCCAAAAATATTGAGATATTTAATTGGTTTTTGTCTAAAACGAGATGATAGTCATGTAAAGAAGGGTTAAAAGGTCACTCCGGCTGCATCTCGTATTTTCGGACACCCATGAGGAAAGGTAAATATAAGATGTTTTGGTTCTTCACCCTGAGGTTCCTGCCCTCCTCTCTCACACTCATATTTTTTTCGTTCCGATGACTTTTATGATAATTTTTGACGTTCTGTATATTTGGAGTAGTAAAGATTCCTTTCATTTCTCGGTTACTATGCGAATAAATTAAGCTCTAAAGCTTGTACCAAGAACAGTTACTGACATTATTGCAGAACGCGTAGACGTCGAAATTATCAACCAGAAGATAAACATTCAACAACGTGAAACTAGAATCTTCGATCAGGAGGTTATTTTGAAGGGTGATCTGAAATTTATCGAGGAAGAGAAACATCCACTTGTGACGGTAATAACACTCATCTGCTTGAATTACAACAACTTCCAATTGATATCTCAGCAGAGAGATTAATTGTGAAGCTTACCCACTACTGAATAACCAGAAGGCTTTGGTCCCAGTGTGAGGACATATATGAGTTTATATGATCATTGAAAAGAATTAAGAAGACATTACTAGGTTATTTATAGACTCTGGTGCACGACGATTTTATATGATTAAACGAACCTCTGGGGAAATGTCATGCTCTTTTATTTGTTTGTGATCCCATCTTGTGAGATTATATACTATTATATACTATATATATATTATATATAATATATATTATATATATATATAAATATATATATATATATATATAATATATATATATATATATAATATATATAAATATATATATATATTATATATATATGATATATATAAATATATATATATATAATATATATATAGATATATATATTATATTATATTTATACTATATATACTATAATATAGATATATATATATATAATACTATATTACATAAATATATATATATTATATATATAATATATATATATATATATATATATATATATATATATATATATATATATATATATATATATATATAATTATATATATATATATATATATTATTCACCTTATTTTGGTGGAGATTCAAGGTCAATAAAATTGAGTTCAGATCTTTCCTACCTGTTTTTTTCTTATATTTCCAAGATTAGGAAACCCTAAAGTAAGAATATAATTAATAATAATAATAATTAATATAATAATGAATAATAATAATAATAATAACAATGATAAAAAATAATAATATAATAATAATAATAATAATAATAATAATAATAATATAATAATAATAATAAATAATAATAATTAATAGAAACATAAATCAGCAGTTTGTCTTAATATTAATTTTTGCCAAGATTTGTCTAAATTCCTAAAAACCTTCCTAACATTATCATTATTTTCTTTTAATTATTATTTCTTGAATAAAAACAAAATAATTGCCTTCTGAAAGAGGCCAAGCTTTCGTCGTTCACGGTGGACCATTTTCAAGGATATGACTATTTATGAAAGAAGCAAAAATTAAATTTAAAATATTACAATTATTTACAAATATTATAGTCAGATTCAAAGTCAAGTCTATTAAAAGTTGACGAAAAAATGAATTTCAACTTTGAATTTTAATATTGTCATCTTTTTCTCGATGGTCCATTTTTTTCTTCTTTCTTCTATTTGGTTAAAAAATATTTAGGTAATCGGACATTTCGTTTATATTATATGATGTCCGGCTCTTGCTTTCTTATAAGAAGGACTTCGCCAGCCTTAAGATCCGAAAATTCCTCTTTTTTAATCAAATTTGAAGTCAATTTAATTTCAGCTTATGTAAATTTTTATTTGTTTTTTTTCTTTTTTTCCTTTTTTTGCAATTTATTGGTTGGTTCAATCTTACTTTGGTTTGTACCTGTGCGCAACATACGCTACGAAGGGCATTCGTCTTATAACCAATGGTAAGTGGCGTTACTTCCACTCTCATTGCAATGGAATTGGGTTTACCGCACGGTTGGGTACACTCGCCAACAGATTGGTACATTCACGGCAGCCACTAAAGCAAGAAGAAGACAACTTTGTTGGCTGGTAATAACTTCTAATAGTGATTGCTTCATTATTTTTTTCCTTTGATATGTTTCTTTAAAATGATTTTCAATTTTTGATTCATCTTCATTTACTTGAAACCAGACCCACTCGCTCTTTGAATAATAGAAGCATGCAGGTTTTATTATCTTTTGTCTTTAGGATCGGCCAATATATTTTTTTTCAATGTTGTTTGTTCCAGCGTATTTTCTACTAAATTATTGAGGAAAAACCATTGTTAATTTAGTAGCTTACATTATTCTTTAATTTCTTTATCAAAAGCTCCCAATTTAGATGTTATTTTGTGGGCTCTGTGTACAAGTGTTTTTACTTAGTATTTATGTGGGCGACGAGGTGGTATTGGAGTCTGAAATCATTATAATACTCCCTTTATCGGTATTTTTAACCGTAAATATCTCTTTCATTAATGTTGTACCATCGTTGGTTTATTTTCATTTTTCACGTCTAAAAATTAAATTTATTGGTCTTAAGCATTCCTCATAAGTGAAATTTAATTTGCTATAGGTCTCCAGTTTGTTAATAAAATTTTGAATGCTGTTATGATCTTTAAAAATGACACACGTGTCATCAACGTATCTCACGTAAAAAGAAGGGGTTGAAGATATTATTTTCTTTGAGAATTTTTTGGGTTATTCAATTCAGACTTTATTAGAAGTTCGCAATGTTGGTCCAAGGTGAGATCCCATTGAGAGTTCGTTTTTTTGAATCCAAAGTTTGTTTTTAAATTCACATTAAATATATTACTATAACGATCTTGTGCACCTGACGAAAATGATTCCGTACACCATGTTCATAAAAATATTCATGTTACACATAAAAAGAAAGTATCCCGACTTCTTGTTCCGTCGTATAAAGTGCCATTTTAAAGCTGTTGAATTACTCTGCTAAGAATATACTTCTATTTGTAAGCCACCAGATCAGCCAATCCAAGGGTTGCTCTTTGTGCCAATAAACGTTGGGGATAGAAACTAAAAAGGTAGTTAGCGTTCGGTCGGGTCGTCATAGAGAGAACGCATTAGAATTTTCCTTGTTAAAAAGTCGGTTAAACATTGTATTAAGTAGAGATAATAATCCAGTAATAAACTGGAATACATTCTGTAACTAATTGTTAATCGGGTGTGGCCCATAATAAATTATTCATCATATGTAGCCAATATAACTTAATTAACAGCAAATAGACCATGTATCACTACCTGATTACCCGCTGTTTGTAGATTTTCTAGCACTATAGTAGTGTAGTATTAAGTAACTTGTAACTATATATATAATAGTTATATATATATATATATATATATATAATATATATATAGTATATAAAGAGTATAGGTGTTGTAGTGGTATATATCTATATATAAGTAATATATAGTAGTATATATATGATAGTACTAGTATATATATATATATTATAAGGATTTAAAAAATGATATATAAGTATATAATGCCCTTCGGCCAGGGTACAGACCCCCTAATAGCAAGAAACTTAAGGAATTACTTGACTAATGCTGTATAATATTTTACAACGAAGAGTAAAACAGAAAAAGAAGAATTAATATAAATAATTGTCAAATACTTTTTGGTAGACTATTGTTACGAGTTATATTCCCGGTGAAGGACCTTAATACTTTGATCTATTTATAAAAATATCCTAGTAGCGTTTCCATGTGTAAAAAAATGATTGTTATTCTAACAGAACAATATAAAGATGGATTCAGAATTAGGGTATAATAATACCACCTGACAATTAACTCCATATTGAGGGAAAAGTGACATATTCTTCTAAACCTTTCGAATAATGTGGGTTTATGACGCGTAAATTATTGGATTGTGGTCTCTGTAATGATGTTATAACTGCACTATTATAGATATATAATATATATTATTATATATTAGTTATAATATATATAATAATTATAGTATATATATATATATATATATTATATTATATATATATATATATATATAATTAATATATATATTAATATTATAATTATATATATATTTAAATTATATATATATATTATATATAGATATATATATATATTATACTATATATATATAAATAATATATATATATATATTATATTATTATTATACTATATATATATTTATATACTATATATATATATAATATATATATATAATATATATATATATCATATATATATATTAATATATATATTATATATATATATATATATATATTATATATATATATATATATATATATATATATATTATATATATATATATATATATAGGCCTATATATATATATATATATATATATATATATATATAATATATATATATATATATATATATATATATATATATATATATATATATATATATATATTTGTTTTACAGACTACAAAAATCTATATATTTATTATATATATATATATATATAGGCCTATATATATATATATATATATATATATATATATATATATATATATATATATATATATTATTACCTTCTCTTTCTTCCTTTTCATTATTATCGTCCTCCTTCTCACGTGATAAAATTCTTGTTTGCTATTGGTCAACGAATTCGCCATCTTCAACCCAAAACAGCATTTCGATCTTCTCTATTTAAACGTTCAAAACATTTTGTGTTCTCAACAATTATGTGTAAAGACATTTCACAAGTGGTTTAACGAGCACCACTGACTTCTGTAAACGTGTTTTGTGCTCCATCAATCTTCAGTCTAACCTTTGCCCTCGAATGCTACAAGGTCAGCATTTTGTGTTATTTTCTAAAGCCTAATATTTGTGCCTTTTCGTAAAGTGAATAATTCTTTGTAGTGATACTTAGTAAAAATCATTTAGCATAAATAACCTTTATTGTGTATTACATTTTATTTAAATTTTAAGTAACTTTTTAATATTTTATTCAATTATATAGCGAAGCTATGTGCAAAAATTTATTAATTAAATATAATAGTCTATCCTAAATAGAATTGTTAAATATAAAGAGAAAACGCATAATTTCCTGTATACTTTTACTATCTCATTATTATTATTATTATTATTATTATTATTATTATTATTATTATTATTATTATTATTATTATTATTATTATTATTATTATTATTATTATTATTGTTAATTCTTTTCCATATATTAATTATGTATATTGTTTCAATATAGATTATGACCTCTGACCAAAGTTTGTGTCATTACCTCAGCCTTCTTCCGTTACGCTCAACGTAACAGTGGTGATCTGGAGTGAGTGCTGACGTCGTCACATATCCCAGCATTCCTACACCTACTTCGAAACCTCTCTCGTCTCAACAAGGATCCACAGCCTGAAGCGGAAATTTCTTTATAATATATTTTTTAAAAAAAATTTTTTTTTAGAATAATATCAAGGCCATTTCCGGCCCAAATAACCTTTTTCAACATATCATTTTTAAACCATTTTGGCCCGTACAAGCGGCCGCTTATATATTTTTGACATCCTTTGCATCCTTATTTGTAATATTTGTTGTCTTTTTTGGTCCCTGACCACTATTTTTATAATATTTAGCGTATGCAAATCGCATCTTAAGCATATTTTTTGTCTCGTAATATTGTTTTCAAAAATTTTTTTTTTT
Source organism: Trachelipus rathkii (assembly GCA_015478945.1). Classification (NCBI taxonomy): domain Eukaryota; kingdom Metazoa; phylum Arthropoda; class Malacostraca; order Isopoda; family Trachelipodidae; genus Trachelipus; species Trachelipus rathkii. Next base: position 36,800 of record JABUQX010093513.1, on the reverse strand, counting down.
TTATAATTTTACATTATTCATATTTATAAACCATGTCCCCTCCTGACGCTGCAAACTCAGATAATGTCAATGTGATATCGCAACAGCCTGCTTCAGACAGGGAGACATCTAACGCTTACACTGGCAAGTTCGTCACCAACGATCTCGATTTGACCTTCACATTACTCGAGCTCCAGCTGGAATCCACCAATGAGCTTGCACGCTTCAGAGCTCTTTTAAATATCTTGCCTGTTCCTATTTTACAGCGCCTAAAGGATGTTTTACCTTCCTTGCATTCTCACAACCAACCCTACACCCAACTTAAAACCGAACTTTTAAACCGGCTGGGAGAAACCGATGCTGAAAAAGTAAAAAAACTTCTAACTGGAGGCTCTCTTGGAGATCGTTTGCCCTCAGTCCTGTTATCTGATATGCTAAATCTTCTCGACGGTCCTCCTGTAGGTAATTGTATACATATTGTACGTCATCTTTTCCTACAGAAACTCCCTGCAGAGATGCAATTGCGTTTAGCTACTGTCGATCCTAATTGTTCACTACAAGAACTAGCTACTTTTGCTGACAGAATTTGCAAAGCGAAACCTCTTACGACAGCAGGACATTACCTTCACAAGTTTCGCATTTATCACGGATTCCCCACCGTAATAATAACTTAACACCAGCGTCCATTTCGCATGTACATGAGTCAGTCAATGCAATTAGGCAACCACCGGCCCCAGAAATTGCATATATTGTGTCACAACTTCAGGTGTTACAGAACACCATCATGGATTTAACTAATAGAATGCGTTCATTGGAGGCGCGTTCCACTCTCCTCCCCCCCTCTCTCCTTTCCCCCTCCTTATCCTCAACAACAATATCCTTATCCTCAACAACAATATCCTCAACCTCAACAGTATCCTCATCCTTCATCCGCCCATCATCCTTATGTCACCGACCTCCTTCATCACCCCCCAGCCTCCATTCATATCCCCAGCCTCCCACCCCAATGCTTCAAACACTTTATGTCTACTTAGACTATATGTCATAATTCTCGCTCTCCAACTATGCAACGACGTTCAATTCGTCGCTCAAACCTACTCCTTCGCGTCATTCGACCTCTTCTCTGTTGATTCTCCAGGCTTTTGGTTCACGTTTCCGTCACATAACCAGCAGGGTATTTGTAGAAAAATTCATCAACGTTTGGAAGCAACTGTTTCGGCTCAGTCAAGCCTGTACATGCTCGGGAGATTGGGTGTTAAAACTTAAACACCCACTCCGTAAACACGTCGGGAGTGGTTTCAAAAAAAGCGTCCAACTTGGCTTTGGTCTACGATCCCTCCACCAAACTATCTTATCTCGTAGATTCCGGGAGCTCAATTTCAGCTGTACCACGTTCCATCCTCGGGAAAACTCATGCTCCAGAAGCATCAGGCTCTTTACGCGCCGCCAATGGCACAACCATTAACACTTATGGTACCAAACGACTCCATTTAACGCTCTCATTCCGTCGTGACTTTATATGGGACTTCACGATTGCCGACGTCACTTTACCAATATTAGGTGCCGACTTTCTGTCCCACTTCAACCTTCTTGTTGACATGAACCACAACCGCATCATTGATTTTGAGACACATTTCTCATCCGCTTGTATTCGTGCGTCTGCTTCCATCAGTGGCATACATCTTTCTCCATCTAATAATATTTTTGAATCATTATTAATTACCGATTTTCCTGAACTTCTTTCTCCAGTCTCCAAGTTCCCTCCTGTGAAACATAATGTTGTTCATCACATTGAAACTTCCGGCAGACCTCCATTCTCTCACGCACGACGTCTTGCACCAGATAAACTCAAAGCTGCGTAGCTAGAATTCGATTCCTCTCTTAGAGAAGGGACATTCCGCCTTCACAAATCTGACCTATGCTTCTCACTTACACTATGGTACTCAAACCAATGGAGATTACGCCGACCGGCGACTATTCCGCTGCCTGAATTGCGATCACCCGCCCGGACCGTTATAATGTACCTCATTTTACAGGTATTCACATTCCCATCTCTCTTGTTGTACATCTTCTCACAAAAATGGACTTAATTTCCCGCATTTTTTCAATTCCCGTCAATTCCCGGACGACATTCATAAGACTGCCATTATCACTCCTTTCGGCCTTTACGAAAATTTCTTCGAACGCCATTCGGTTTACGAAATGCTAGTCAATCATTCCAACGTCTTCTAGACTCAGTATTACGCGGTTTACCTTTCGTTTTCGCCTACATAGACGACTTATTGATTGCCAGTGCCTCTCCGGAAGAACATACTTCACATCTCAGGCAAGTTTTTACCAGACTAAGTGAATTTTGGTCTATGTGTCAATTCTTCCAAATGTGAATTCGGAGTTTCATCCCTAACTTTTCTCGGACATACAATCTCTGCCGAAGGTATACGTCCTCTTGAGGATCGTGTGGCAGCCATTCGTGATTTTCCGAAGCCTGTAAAACAGCGTCAACTTCGTCGTTTTTTAGGGATGGTGAACTTCTACCATCGTTTTATACCGTCCGCTGCTAAAATTCTCCTCCCTCTCCACGCACTTCTTAAACATCCACGTAAAGGTTCTGCTGCTTCTGTCACTGTAGATTGGAACGACGAAGCAACTAATGCCTTCACCGCCATCAAGGAAGCCCTTGCCTTTTCCGTGTTACTTATATTTCCATCCGACACAGCCCCGACTAGAATCAACACCGACGCTTCAGACTTCGCAGCTGGAGCTGTGCTGCAACAATTTATTGATAACGAATGGCTCCATTAGCTTTCTTTTCTAAAAAGTTCCAGCCGCCTGAAACACGATACAGCGCATTTGGAAGGGAACTTCTAGCAATTTATTTAGCTATTAAGCACTTCCGTTACTTCATAGAAGGTCGGGAATTCCATGTTGTAACTGATCATTTACCCATCACGCATGCCATTACAGCTTCCACAGTGAAACAGTCACCTCGTGAAGCCCGCCACCTTGAATTCATTGCCCAATTCACAACTGATATCCGCCATATAAAAGGAAAAGACAACATTCCTGCCGATGCTCTATCCCGAATTAACGCTATCTCTCCTTTACCAGACATTGATTTCGTCGAAATGGCTCGCTTGCAGCAACTCGAAGAGATTGTTTTTCCTAGTGCTTCTTCCTACGACATTCAAACTGTAGAAATTTTTGGTTTCCCCCCTTTGTTATGCGATGTCTCTTCAGCACATCCCCGTCCAGTCGTACCTACCCCCATGCGTAGAAAGGTTTTTCACACCATTCACGATGTGTCGCATCCAGGGGTAAAAGGTAGTCAAGTCAAAATAGGCAAGCATTTCGTCTGGCCGTCCTTACTAAAGGATGTTAAACAGTGGACAACGCAGTGTCTCAACTGTCAAAAATCCAAAGTGCACAGGCACACTGTCGCACCTCTTCAGCAATTCCTTCCCCCTGGTGAACGTTTTGACCAGGTACACGTTGATATTGTCGGCCCTTTACCACCTTCAAATGGTTTCACACACATTTTAACGTGCATAGACCGATACACTCGATGGGTAGAAGCCATTCCCTTGCGTGATACTTCCAGCGAGACAATTGCTCAGGCATTTTTGTACAACTGGATAGCCAGGTTTGGCACTCCCTCGACCGTGTCCACAGACCAGGGTAGGCAGTTTGAGTCTCACCTCTGGAAGGACCTTATGACTTTAATCGGCTCTAAGCGCCTTCGCTCTTGCAGCTATCACCCGCAAGCTCAAGGCCTCATAGAGAGGTTTCACCGGCAGCTAAAGGCTTCTCTTATGGCCCATGGAACACCGGACAATTGGTCCGAAACTCTCCCTCTTGTCCTACTCGGTATCAGAACTTCGTACAAAGAAGACCTCAAATGCTCAACTGCTGAGCTCGTCTATGGCTCCACCATCCGAATACCTGGTGAGTTTATCCTTCCTTCTCCAAAAACTACGAACCAGCACACCTTCCTGTCACGCCTTCGTCAATGTACCGAGGCATGGAAGCCATCTTTGCCACGTCATCCTCCCCGTCCAACCTACATGCCTGCAGATTTGGAGACATGCTCTCATGTATTAATTCGGCACGACTCACACCGTAGTCCGTTGCAAGCCCGCTATGACGGACCTTTCCTTGTATTAAAACGCTACCGAAAGTACTTCACCTTACAGAAGGGGAGCAAAGCAGAAAATATCTCCGTTGATAGGATCAAACCGGCTTATTTCGAACATGATCCCGCTTCTTCCACCACTCTTTCTCCACCTTCTGCACCCGCTCCATCTACCTCTACTTCGCAAGATAATATCGACTTTATGCCCATTCTGCCTTTTACATCAACTTGTTCTCCACCTGAACCTTTGCCAACTCCTTCAGCTATTGTCACTCCTTCGCCAGCTACTTCAGCGCCCCACGCTACGACATCTCCGCCTCCTGCTCCAATACAGATTCCTCCTCCGAATCCGGAACCTATTCCGACTCAAACCTTACCGCCTTGTCTTCCTCGCTCCACATCGCGTTATGGACGAACTCTACGCCCTGTTGTCCGATTTTCTCCCTAAATCTTCTCGACGCTCCGCTGTTCAGAGGGGAGCCATATAACCTTTGCTTTCTTCTTTTTGTATATTGCGGTTCGGCTTCTCACGTGACCACAATCTTCTTTGCTATTGGTTAACCGATCCCGCCATTCTTCGCCTCGAACAAGCATTTACCACCGTTCCTCTAAAACGTCCAAATTACGTGTTTTCATTATAAACAATTCGCTAAATCTTATGGATATTGATCTTGTGAGCATCAGTGACCATTTTACACAAGTTTAGTGCTCCAACAATCTTCAGTGTAACCTTTGCCCTCGAATAGTACAAGGTGTGTTATTTCGTGTTATTTTTAAGCCCTAATTTTTGTGCCTTTTCGTAAAGTGAATAATTCTTTGTAGTGATACTTAGTAAAAATCATTTAGCATAAATAACCTTTATTGTGTATTACATTTTATTTAGATTTTAAGTAACTTTTTAATATTTTATTCAATTATATAACGAACCTATGCGCAAAAATTTATTAATTAAATATAATAGTCTGTCCTAAATAGAATTGTTAATTACAAAGAGAAAACGCATTATTTCATGATTTCATTTTTATTTTTATTATTATTATTATTATTATTATTATTATTATTATTATTATTATTATTATTATTATTATTATTATTATTATTATTATTATTATTATTATTATTGTTAATTGTTTCAATGTATTAATTGTATCTATTATTTTGTTTAAATAGATTATGACCTCTGACCAAAGTTTGTGTCTTTCCCTCAGCTTTCTTCCAGTCACTCTAAAAATATATATATATATATATAATATATATATATATATATATATATATATATATATATATATATATATATATATATATATATACTCTTTCTCTATATATATATATACTATATATATATATATATATATATATATATATATAGATTTCCAACAACATATATATATATATATATATATATATATATATATATATATATATATATATGCTATCTATATATATATATATATTCTATATATATATATATATATATATATATATATATATATATGGCCTATATTTTGAATCTCATTTCATGTCCTAGGATGAGTTTGATTTATCTGAAAAGAATTAAATAACAATTCAAAATGTCCATCTCAGCAGAACTCCACTTAAAATGTTTTAATAACTTTCGGTATTTTGACTTTCCTATTCCATTTTTCCTATTCTATTTTCCTATTCTATTATATCCTATTTCCAATTTTTCTATCGAAGTTTTACCTCCTCTAGCATAACTTACTTTTTCACTCTAGTGTTATTTACTCTTGTTTCAAACATACTTTACTCCCTATGTCAAGTTTATTTTTCTTGCGTCCTTTTTTGCAAACTTGATAAAGTCATTTCAAACTTTTTAAGTTTATGCTAATCCCCAACTTTAATCAGTTTTAAATCGAATAATTTCCTCCTTTTTCAAACATACCTTTCATCCCTCTTCAACACTTTTCTCCTTACTTTAAGCCTGAATCCTTGAATTCTATTTTCAAACTAATGTTCATAAGTTTCTTTACTCCCCCTCGTCTCCACTCCCCACAAACACACACACACACACCTAGACACACACACACACTCTAATCCTAAAGTCTTTCCACGTTTTAAAAAAAAACCTTCCTACCCCCTGTTTCAAACCCACCTTCTCTACTATTCCTAATGTTTAAATACCCCATTGCAACAGGTCTCCAAAAAAAAAAAAAATAAAAAAAAAAAAAAGTAAAATGATAATAATAAAGTTTGGTTCTGCGAATATAATGATCAGAACCATAATTTACAAGTTGGATGTACAGGTGTTTGTTTTTGTCTTATTGTTATTTTTTTCCTCATTTTGTTAAACTTTTATTTTTATTTTTGTTTTTTTTTCATTTTCTTATTCGTTTTTTTATATATAATTTTTTTGTGTTGTAATTCTCTCTGGTAAATATTAGCATTTATATTGAATGCAACAAACTTTTTAGACACCAATTTTTATACTTTCTTCTGACAAAAGCATTCCAAAAGAGTTTAATAATAATAATAATAATAATAATAATAATAATAATAATAATAATAATAATAATAATAATAATAATAATAATAATAATAATAATAATAATAATAATAATAATAATAATAATAATAATAATTTGATAATAACAATAATAATTTGATAATAATAATTTAATAATAATAACAATAATAACAATTTAATAATAATAATAATAAATAATAATAATAA
>JABUQX010093513.1:22500-25000 GCA_015478945.1 Trachelipus rathkii | reverse complement strand
ATATATACCACTATATCATTTTCTTCTGTTGCCAGATACATTGAGAAATATATATATATATATATATATATATATATATATATATATATATATATATACTATTATATATATATATATATATATATATATATATATATATATATATATATATATATATATATATATATATATACTCTTCTATATACGAGATTCGCGCCCGGCCAAAACTCCACCACAACTCAATCAGCATTCTTCAAAGGCATATTAATGGTATCAAAAAATATAAACACTAAGGTACTCCACTGATTAAATACAAAATACACACACAGCAATTATACATGAATACAACTTCACCCAAAACACTTACCTCGCTGATTTCACAACCCTCTAAGATATGACGGAATCAATCAAAACGGATTTGTTATATCATATACAGGAAACATCAATATCGAAACACTATATCCATCGCACAGGCTCTCTGAGATAACGTCCAAATATCCACAGTACAATTAGTAGAAGTAAAGACAATAATTAAAAAAAACATTATTATTTTTATATCCCTCACCAAAAGTGTCACCACTGCCCATTATTACCCTTAGCTCATAATGGTTTAATATTGTGTCGGGGACTTCAGTGCCATTCTTTACATACATACATACATACATACATACATACATACATACATACATACATCATACATACATACATACATACATACATACATACATACATACATACATTACTTTCATCACACAAACAAACACTCATACATACATACACATTGATAGCCACACTTTTAGTATCCTCAATAATAAAAATCACTAACCGACGAAATTTAGAACACAACCAGAATTCCACCTGCTGATGTCTTCTGTTCTCCCCCAAATCATGGTACCACAACCTGACAAACCTTTCACGCTCCTTGGGATCCTTATTCCCATATTAATCTATAAACATAAACACGTACACATCCCTAAGCTTTATCAACTATACAAAAGACAATTGGCAAACCTATAGATATATAGGAATTAAACCATTTCACTCTAATAACAATCCTCACAACAAAGGTCAATTAAATAATTCTAAAAGCATACAAAATGTACATTGATACAATTGTTTGCATCATGGTTGCCAACATAAATGCGAAATTATGTTGGCTACCATAATGCAAACTATAGTGTTGCATTCACAACGTGAGTTGCTAGGTAAGCTTTATTCTTTATTGTCATGGCAACACAATAGTTTGCATCATGGTTGCCAACATAAATGCGAAATTATGTTGGCTACCATAATGCAAACTATAGTGTTGCATTCACAACGTGAGTTGCTAGGTAAGCTTTATTCTTTATTGTCATGGCAACACAATAGTTTGCATCATGGTTGCCAACATAAATGCGAAATTATGTTGGCTACCATAATGCAAACTATAGTGTTGCATTCACAACGTGAGTTGCTAGGTAAGCTTTATTCTTTATTGTCATGGCAACACAATAGTTTGCATCATTGTTGCCAACATAAATTCAAATGATTACAATGTTTAAAAAGAAAACTGTTCAGCAACTAATTTCTCCAGCTGTACACATGCAATAGTTTGAATCATAATTTCTAACACAAGTTCAAATTATTACTTAAAAAAACTGTTCAGGAACTAATTTCTCCAGCTGTACATCAGAATAGTTTGCAGCATGGTTGCCAAGTTCAGAAGACAGAGATTAACAAGAAACTGATGCTGATTATTTTTCTGCTGTTTGTCTATCAGTTTTTCATCCGCTTATAACATAAGTTAAACTATTACAACGTCTACAGAAGCTATTTCAGAGACTAATTTCCCCAGCGCTAACCACACTCTCTGTCATGGCAACCATAAACAATTCGACACCTTTCTCTATTACTTCCAAGTCGTCAGTACTGAACAAAAAACAATAAACTCTTCTGATCATTCACCAATAAGACCAACTAAAGCCAATACTCATACAACCATCACGCAACGCTCATGTCAGAATTTAAAGCATAAACCATAAAATTGATTTTAGCTTGTTATAACCATTAGGCAAACAACAAAATTTATTTTGCATTAAAGAAACCACTTAAAAATCCGTTTGAAATCTACATTAAAAATCACACTTAAAAAAACCACATTAAAAATCCATTAAAAAATCCACATTAAAATACCACGGTTCACCAACCCACAGAAGCCATCTGTGCAAAAAAAAAACAATAAAATTTCAGCCCCAAAAATCAATAGCATTATTGTAAATACGGTACTTAAAAAATTAGCCACATAAGGCCGCATTCCCTGTAGACTTACAGAAACGGCATAAAGACCAAAGATCAGCCAGTAAAACCGGCCTTTCAATCATAGAAATACTCAACCTATCGACCTTAAAAACTCACAAGAGGAGTTGGATGACAATATCCAGTATCCTCTTAAACACCTGGGAACAAATCAACATAGACTTAAACTCTTTTTTGGCGATCCACTTGGCTAGCACTATCATCCACCCAGAAGCACACACACATA
>JABUQX010093513.1:12500-15000 GCA_015478945.1 Trachelipus rathkii | reverse complement strand
GCAGCCTCAAGAATAAATATTCTATGCACCCATATCTATATATATATATATATATATATATATATATATATATATATATATATATATATATATATATATATATATATATATATATATATATATATATATATATATATATATATATATATATATATATATATAAAACGTTGATCGTTAAAATATTAGGTGTTAAAATTCTAAGAAAATAAAAATAAAAATTGACACCAAGCTGTCGTTCACCCCCAGATGTTTCGAGACCACTTTTACTATGAAAACCACTGCGCTATATAGATTGGGCAGCTATGAAATCATCTCTATTTACCCATGTATCAGGGCCTTCAGTTAAAAATTCATCTGATAAGCAAAGTATAGTAAATATATTTCTGCTCTATGTTACTCATGTCTAGTTTCTTTCAGATCGTTCCATTTCAGCTCTTGTTGGTGGAGCAACCTCTTCGCTCCTAAACTTGGCCAAAATTTAATTCTTTTAAAATTCAACTTCTCCCATCCTTACTTAAAAACTGCAATTTTCCTATCTCCTTAGACGGCTCTAACACATCTCACCTGTAGATAACATAAGATTCTTGGATGAACATAAATAAACAACAAATTTGTTGGAAACTTTCGTATCACAATGGTTGGGTGGCCTCCAAATAAGCCGGAGATTTTTATACGAATTGCCGGAAATTTCTTGCTTCTGTTGTTCCCGCCTCCTTATAAAAGGATATCCGCCCTTGTATGGTACTGTTATACTGCTGGGTGACTCCGGTTCACTCTTTTTTGGATAAGTTGCAGCTAAAGGCTAAAAGGCTGAAAATAGCTTGTCTCCCCTGCTATTAAATCTTTCGACTGATTTTTCTGTGACTTGACATTGGCGCACACCTCAATAGGCCACAACGGCAGGTGGAGTTGATCTCTCAATTCACTGATTCGTCCCTTCTATCGAGATGTCATGGTCTGGCATTAATATTATGTGTACATTGAAAATCGAGGCTCGGTGTTTTGGTGCCCTAATTCTTTCCAGCCACATCTGTTCTGTAGACTCCTTGCCCTTCATCTGTTTTCCTGTTGTATTCTCTTTCTCTCTTTAAAAGGTCCAGGTCTGCGCTCATCTGAGGGAATAACGTTGTCATTAAGGATTGACTGGATTTTCTTTCCATTTTGTTTTTTGCCCCTTCTTTGAAAGAACCTTTTTCTCATGAATATGAGGTAAAGTGTAATATATATATATATATATATATATATATATATATATATATATATATATATATATATATATATATATATATATATATATATATATATATATATATATATATATATACTGCTACTATATATATATATATATATATATAAATACATACATATACATATCCTCTGTTTTCATTTATAACAAGAAGATCAATAGGGTTTTGAGTAATTATTATAAAAGAAAACAATCGTTTATCAATGCCTTCTCCATCGTAGAATATCATCCCTCCCCTCCATTCTAACCTCAATCTACCCCCCCTCTCCCCAATTCATTATAATCGAGACTATTTCAATAGTTTTGCTTTTGCTTCTATTGTTTTTTGCCGAGTTTCTGACTTATAGATCTATATGGGTTTTGTGGATTTTTGGAATTTTATGGAAAAGCTTTAGGGCTATCTTTGTTATGCATTCGGGATTTTACTTTTCAAATATAGAAATAAATATAATACATGGGATAGAAAGATTTAAATTTAATCTTACAATCATATATATATATATATATATATATATATATATATATATATATATATATATATATATATATATATATATATATATATATATATATATATATATATATATCTTATATATATATATATATATATATATATATGCTCATTCTTGTTATATAACTATATATATATATATATATATATATATATATATATATATATATATATATATATATATATATATATATATATATATATATATATATATATATATATATATATATATATATATATATATATAATATTATTGCTTTTAAGGTCGTACAATCCTCCTTCTTCGGTCTCCACTTTTTGGGCTTGTAACTTTAAGTCGTTATGTATCAAAAAGAGCTTGTCGGACATTGATATTGGAATAAGGTACCGATTTTCCTAACTGATTAATTGGAGTAAGATTTACCGGTTTTCTAACCTATTAATCAGACTTGAGGTACCGGTTTTCCTAACTCATTAACTGGGTAAGGTATAGGTTTTAGCTAACTCATTAATTGGAATAAGGTACCGGTTTTCTAACCATTAATCAGATAAGGTACCGGTTTCCTAACATTAATTAAGTAGAATTTACCGGTTTTCTAACTCATTAATAGGAATAAAGGTACCGGTGTTTCCTAACTCATTAATCGGAAAAAGGTACCGGTTTTTCCTAACTCATTAATTGGAGTAAGGTACCGGTTTTCCCTAACCCATAAATCGGAATAAGGTACTGGTTTTTAATAACTTATTAATTGGAATAAGGTACC
>JABUQX010093513.1:0-5000 GCA_015478945.1 Trachelipus rathkii | reverse complement strand
TACAATTGCAATATTTTCAAACAAATTTCTTCTCCAACTGTCTTCTTTGCTTTTAAATCTGATAACACTATGAAAATGACCTTGCTAAATCTTTGTAGATTTAATTTTCTCTCTTCCAGCATGTTTTCCTCTCCCCTTGTTTTTATTTTTATTAAATTAAACTATTAGCATTGCATATATATATATATATATATATATATATATATATATATATATATATATATATATATATATATATATATCTATATATATATATATATATATATATATATATATATATATATAGTTATATATATATATATATATATATATATATATATATATATATATATATATATATATATATATATATATATATATATATATATATATATATATACTTATATTGACCTTCTCCTGTAAATTGTTTCCAGGGGTGAAAAAAGATAAAACTTGGTTATTTTTTATTATTTTTCTATGTATGCTTTATCGAACAAAATCTACAAACGCTCATAGTGCCAGATGCGTGTTTTTCTTTTAAACAAAGCATTTTAACAAATTATGTAAATATAAAAATTCATATTAAGAGGTTATGATATATATAAGGTTATTGTCGAGTTATGTTGGTTTACATAGATTTAAACTAATATTTCTTTAATTAGCTTCTTCATATTACAACTATTTGAAGCGACTGGAAACTTTATTTTTATTTATTGGTTAAAAACTTCAAAGTGAGGTAAAATACAAAATTTCAATAAAAATATCATTTCGCGAAAGATCCTACTGAATAGGTTATATATATATATATATATATATATATATATATATAGTATAAGAAAAAGTATACATATATATATATATATATATATATATATATATATATATATACTTCCTATCTTACTGATTTTTATGGTTTTCCGCTCTTAGGAACTACGGGGAGACTTGCGTGGTGGCGCTTGACATATCCAAAGCATTTGACCGGGTATGGCACGCGTCGCTGCTCTCCAAGCTCCCCTCCTTTGGGTTTCCTCCTTCTCTTTGCTTACTTATGTCTAGTTTTCTTTCAAATCGCTCAATATCGGCTGTTGCTGATGGGGCGACTTCTTCTTCCTTTTCTGTCAATAGTGGTGTTCCTCAGGGTTCTGTCTTATCTCCTACTTTATTCCTACTTTTCATTAATGATCTTCTCACCTGCACATCTAACTCTATTCACTCATATGCCGATGACTCGACCCTTCATTCTTCAACTCATTTCAATTCTGCTCCCTCTTTTACTTCTAGAATTGCCTCTCGTCTTAATCTTTCCGATTCTATTCTGGCTGATCTGGATAGAATTTGGTGGGGTCGTCTCAACCTTGTGAAATTCAATTCTTTAAAAACTCAACTTCTACAAATCTCCCTCTCTAAGACACCTTCTAACTTTCCTATCTCTTTCGACGGTTCTCTCGTCTCTCCTGTTGACAATATAAACATCCTTGGCCTTAAAATAAACAAAAAAATGTCTTGGAAACCTCACATCACAACGGTTGCTAGGGCGGCCTCAAAGAAACTGGGAGTTCTGTTCTTTAGACTGCGAGACTTTTTTTTCCCTCTTCACAGTCACTTCAGTTATACAGGGGCCTATCCGCCCCGTATGGAGTACTGCCTTCTATATCTGGGGGGCCTTAGTTTCAATTCGGTTTTGAGATAGTCGAGTCAAAGGCAAAAGACTTATAAAACTGTCCTTGTTCTTTTTCTAGTTCACTCTGACCCTCTATCTTGCGCGATGTTGAAGCACCCTTTCATAGGTACCGTAGCGGCAAGTGCTCGAGGGAACTTTCCACTCGCGTGCCACCACCTTTAAGACGCCTTCGTAGCACAAGGGGTGCTGTGTCGGCACATGAGTTTTGTGTTGATATCAGCAACTCCAGACTAGTTCGCTGTGGTGCCTCCTTCTTTCCTGCCACCTCTGTTCTGTGGAATTCTCTTCCATCTTCTGTGTTTCCCACTCACCCTAATCTCCCTCACTTTAAAGCCCGCGTCTGTGCTCATCTGCGTAATTTGGGCTAGTTGAATTTTTGTTAATTTTAACACCCCTCCTTGAATAGGGCTTTGCCCGTGAGTGGTGGTGATAACTGTAAATGATAACTGTAATATATATATATATATATAGGAGTATATATATATATATATATATATATATGTTAGAGTATATATATATATATATATATATATATATATATATAAATAAATAATATATATATATATATATATATATATATATATATATATATATATATATATATATATATATACATATATATATATATATATATATAGATATATGTATGATATATACAGATACATATATATATATATATAATGAATAACATTTAAATTGATTTTATAGACTGAATGGCTATTACCTTCATCTATAACTTTAATTAATTATATTATTACTATAATAACTAGGCAATATCTAAATCAATTCTGTGTAAAACCCAAATATATATATATATATATATATATTATAGCATGGGTAGGCAAGCGCGCTTATATATATATATATATATATATATATATATATATATATTACGGTATATATATATATATATATATAGTTATTATATATATATATATATATATATATATATATATATATATATATTATATATATATATATATATATATATTATATATATATATATATATATATATATATAGTTATATATATATATATATATATATATATATATATATGTATATATATATATATATATATATATATATATATATATATATATATATATATATATATATATATATATATATATAAGAATTGCGGTCCATGAAACAAGGGAAGCAATGCTTCCCTAGTAAATAAAAGATAATTTCAAAAATTGAAATAATTCAATCTTAAACAATTACATTAATTATTACAATTAATCATTCTATTTTATCAATTTTTCATTTGATTGTTAATCACATAAATAGTATTGAATACGATGTATTGTTTACCATTCGTTGGTCAGTTAGAGAGAGAGTGAGAGAGAGAGAGAGAGAGAGAGAGAGAGAGAGAGAGAGAGAGAGAGAGAGAGAGAGAGAGAGAGAGAGAGAGAGAGAGAGAGAGAGAGAAAACACTGTAATTTGACTTTTCATGGAGTAAATGAAGAAATACTAAAGAGTTTTTGGAAGTGAAATTATTCTTTTTTTTTTTTTTTAACAATAAATCATTAAAAATTAGCTTCTTTCTATTACAAAAGCACATTTTCCGCTTGATATACGAAATTTATTAAAAACAATAAAATTCTTTAAAAATATTTTACTTAAAAATTTCAAATTTACTTTAGAAAAATAAAACACATATCGTATGTTAAATCAACTCTCGAAGGGAAGCTTTTGAAAGCTTTTACCTTCTCAGCGTCCGTAGTCCGTACGGCAGTGACGTCACTTAGTGTGGAGAATTATATCTTTTTCACATTGAAAGAAATCGAAGGAAAGTAATAAATCAAGCAAATATATGCTTTTAATAATTATATGCTATAATTTTAAATAAATTTGGAATAAATATTCAAATTTAATTAATATTTCTATGAATCAAAAATAATTAAAAGTGAAATAATAGTTTTAAAAAAAATAGTCTTACCTGGAAACTATCTTATGAGCGAAGTGCCAATTTTTGGCCTACAATTATTGAAATTTAAGAGCTACATATTATTATTATTATTATTATTATTATTATTATTATTATTATTATTATTATTATTATTATTATTATTATTATTATTATTATTATTATTATTATTATTTATTATATATATATATATATATATATATATATATATATATATATATATATATATATATATATATATATATATATATATATATATATATATATATATATATATATATATTATATATATATATATTAATATATATATATATATATAATTTGATCATAATATTCACATGCACATCAACAGTGAACAGTCTCATTCTATCATTCTTTGTGTTAGTAGATAGTCTTTGAAATCAAATTTCATATCTGTAAAGTGATTTATATTTTACACTTTAAATAATAAATTGCGAAGTTAAGATAAATGTAATTTTGTAAATAAAAATCTATTAAAATAAAAATTTAGCGTTTCATCTTACGGCAAAAGAGCATTTTAAAATGTGGTGTTAATTCCAGACTGCATAACTGCAAGAAACTATTCATTCGCAAATTCAATGTAAGTCAGTAAGAGGAATCACTTTGGCTAAATCCAGATATCTATAAATGAAGAAATTGTTTTCCTGGCCATGAATATATTTAATAAATGAATTAGGGACGTGGAAACCAAACGGATTTAAATGATTTGAATAATAATAAAGTCAGTAATAGATTTATTAACGAAAAAAAATAAAAAAATATAAATAACATAAATATAATGTAAATAAATTTTATATATATATATATATATATATATATATATATATATATATATATATATATATATATATATATATATATATATATATATATATATATATATATATATATATATATATATATATATATATATTTATATATATATATATATGCTCGACTTACACTCCACAACTATATATATATATATATATATATATAGTTATATATATATATATATATATATATAACCTCTAATATATATATATATATATATATATTTTTAGTGATGCAGGTAACAACATTATTAAAGATCCGCATACGCGCTTTTTTCTCCGTGTGTTTCGCGCGTGTTTTTTTTCGAGATTTGATAAAGAATTTTATAATAAAATACTTGAAGATGAATCTGAACGCAAACTTTATGAAAATGAGTTGAAGGCAATTCAAAAACGGCTTGATATTCCATATCTTAATGTTATCAAAGACATTCCAACTCGCTGGAATAATACACTTCATATGATGGAAAGAAGTATTGCTCAAAGAACTTCTTGCTTCGTACGCCAGTTCGTATTCCAAAGTTAACAATCTTATTAATTTGGAAATGACATCATATCACACTGTTGAAGTTGGC
>JABUQX010093512.1:0-44323 GCA_015478945.1 Trachelipus rathkii | reverse complement strand
AATAATAATAATAATAATAATAATAATATAATAATAATAATAATAATAATAATTAATAATAATAATAATAGAATGACACAAATAGTTTTAAAAAAAATGACAATACTAAAAATATAACATTTAAGTATTAGTAAGGCAAACTTGTTAGAGAAGATGTTAGAGTTGTGGGTTGAAGTAGGTCATGCATAAAAAGATTGAATAGTGTTGGTGATAGGATGGCGCCTTGGGGAACTCCATTATATAATTTGTATATGCAGGTATGGCATCCTTGTATTAACTATAGCTTTACGACCGAATGGAAAGTTTGCAATTATTTTCTTGTCATTGATGTTTATTTTTGTATTTAATTCTTAATTTATTAACACGTGATATGTATATATATCACATTAATATATAATAAATGCAAAGATTTTATATATATATTTATATTTAGTATATATATATATTTATATAATATATATAAATATAGATGATACTATATAATATATATATATATATAATATATATATATATAGTATATATATATATATATATATATATATATCATATATTATATATATATATATATATATATTATAATATTCATATACACATATATATATATATTATATACTATATCATATATATTATTATAGTATACTATACTAGTATATATAATATACGCTATATATATATATATATATATATATACTATAGTATATATATATATATACTACTTAGTATATAGTATAATATATATACAGTGGCTGCGTTGTGGGATAGGTAGGCAGATAGTAGGCAACCGCCTACTGTGCTATTAGTGATCCAAAAATATTAACAACGCGACAACAGCAAGTATAATAATAATACTATATAATATTATATTATATAGTAATATACTATATATTATAGGTATATATATAATATATTATATATATGAATTATATAATATATACTATATATCTATATATATATATATAATTAATATAAAGTAATGCTTTCGTTTTTGAAGCTAGCTTTATAGCATGCCTGGCATGCATGAATTTCCTCTCGATTCTCTTTTTAATTGAGTAGGATGCTCATTCACATGTACCAATCTATTAGGTGGCAATTTGTTACTTCTCTGAGTCAACAAATATAGATAGTTCATATTCTCTAGAAGGCTAGGCAAATTTGGAATGTGGCCTGACCGACCCAGCTCGGAGTAGCAGTACTTTTTTTTAAACAAAAGTAATTTCGCTAATAACATTGTATACAACACATTAGCAAGACATATAATATCAATATTATTATATCAAAATAATTATAATAATTACACGTTAATATAATAATTTATGTAAGTTGATAGATCTCTCACCTTGTTACGACTTATTAATTCATCAGTTTCATCTCTTTAAAATTATTGACTCAAGCACGCAGTAGGTCTAAAGAAAAGTCTGCCGTATGAGTGCACAGACTCTTCTCGGCTACCCTTTGAACGAGTTGCCTCTGCAGCACCAGCATGTAGCCCATTTCGGATTTATAATAATGGGAATAATTTTGGTGGCAGTTTTTTGATTTGATTAATAATACCAAATTTAGACCCTATAATATGGGGTAAATTTGATTTAAAACGGCTTTCATATTATTATTATATTTATTATTACGAATTATTGGTGTGATCTCAGCTGTTGGTTGTGTAGTGTAGTTTATAAATACGGGGAATATTGGGAATCGTATTCGATTTAAGTATCATTAAAAAAATTACGTAAATTCATTTTCTGAGTGTTTCTGATAAGCCTATTTGAAATTCAAAGATTAGAATATTGTGGAATACAGTGAGTTGATTCATAATATGAATCCATTCAGTTCTCTGCATTGTCGCTAAATATATATAATAATTATTGAATATATTATATATAATTATATAATTAGTACTCAATATATCATATATCATTATATCCTATAATATATATATATAATATATAATATATACTATATATATATATAATTATATATATTATATATATATAATCTGATTGGCCGACTCAAAGAATTGATTGACCACGGCCGCACTATGATATATATATATTATTATATATATATATATATTATATATGATTAATATTATATATATATCAATATATAGTTATATATTATATATATATTATATATAGAACCCTCATAATACCACTTTGGGCCTGACTTCACCGACCCATCTGCACGACCTTCCCGCGCTTCGGCCTCGTAGCGCGGCGCCGAGCCACGACATCGATCAGGCAGGCCATCCAAGCCGAACCTAACCTCCCTGAGGAAACGAGCCCAGAGAAAGACATGGTACTGCTCGCGATGGAGTTCACTGCTGGAGGATGGCCGTGCTTACTCCTGTATGAAGGACAGGCGTGGAAAGGCGATGGTGCTCCGCTGACAGGCTATAGGCCTTCCTGAAGAAAAACGTAAGACATTATAATATATATAATATATATATATATATATATATATTAATAAATAATTTTAAATTATATTATATATTATATATATAGTATATATAGTATATATACGTAGTATATATATATACTTATATATATATATATATTATATTAATTATATATATATATGTTACTATATATAGTATATATGTTATATGATAATATATATATATATATATATATATAGTATAATATGATAGTATATATTATATAGTAGTATATATATATATATATATATAATATATATATTTATATATATATATATATATATATATATATTAAAGTACGTAAAAGCAAAAGAATCTTTTACGATTGTAGGAATAATTAAACTTTATGATTAATTTTTTAATTTATTGATTATCTTTAATGAAATATGAATATTAAATTGGAATAAGTTCTTAAATCGATAAAACAGATATATTTTATTAATGTATTGTTTTTATTATAAATATTAAGACGTAGTTTAAGGTTTAAGGGAACGGTTATTGACCTTTTATTTGTGTAGCGATCACTTTAAACTAGTTATGGTAAAGTAATTTTACTAAAAAATGCAATATTAGATTTAAAAATTACTTAGATAAAAATGAATAATGGAGAAAATTTTTAATTTAACTTAATTGTGACCTAATGACTTTCTTGTGCTTGATGAGATCTTAAAAGATTTTCTATATCAGGTTCAATGTTAGTCAAGTAAGTCACAAGTCTCCTCTTTGACTAATTACCAATTTATTTCGTTGTTTAGTAAGAATTTGCAGCACTGCACTGAAATCCTTTCTCCACTAAATATGAAGATGGAAAAGCAAGTAGGAGTAATTTCATTCCCTGTCAAAGTTTAGGATACTTGCTTTGCATTATGTGCTCAAATACTTCATAACCAAGCTCCTTAAATGGTACCTTTATCTTCGAGGTCTGAACCAGAGACAAAGCTGCTTCATGTAAATGCAGAAGTCATAGTAGAAATATATTTTTCTGATGGCCAGGTTTTTATCGATAACACTCGTTTGCATTATTTAAAACGTAATCTTTTTCAACATGCATTGTCTTCAATGTTTATCCTTCGTTTTATTTATGTAAATATTAACAAAACTGTCATGTATAATAAAATTGCTATTGGAGATAATAATTTCATTTTATTATGTTAGCTCAACGCCCCCCTCTGCCCCCCAGAGCTTACTGCCCCCTTAATCAAGCCCAGCGACCCCCAGGGGGCGCTATCGCCTAGCGTTAAGGAACCCAACAAGTTTAAGATAATTAAAAAACACTGTGTTGTGCGTTCTTCTCAGCTAGCGTTGAATCGTTATTGTAACCATCTCTCCTCTTACAAGGACCCACCACTCGTGAAATACGTGATACGTAGCACGGCTGCCAAGCTTTGCTCTATGCCCTATTCAAATTTAGTCAAGCCTCCTGACTCTTCCAGTGAACAGAGGAATAAGCTATTGCTTTCTAAAATGATAAAGGGACATGGAAGGA
This sequence comes from Trachelipus rathkii, assembly GCA_015478945.1. NCBI lineage: Eukaryota > Metazoa > Arthropoda > Malacostraca > Isopoda > Trachelipodidae > Trachelipus > Trachelipus rathkii. The sequence goes on along the minus strand of JABUQX010093512.1, from coordinate 40,403 downwards.
AAGGGAAAGTGCGATTTTTATATCGTTCTCAGTATATACGGATGACCTTTGAGTAATAATATATATATATTCTGTTTAATTGTATATACTTTTCATTATGATATATATGCTATGATTGTTATTAGTATGTATATGATATATATTATATCCATATATATATATCACCTTATATATATAATATATATATATATATATATATATATATATACATTGAAAGTATATCTTTTTATACGACTATGAGCTAAGTGAAGTGGACAGTCACATATACGAAACGTCCTTAATAAATAAATTAACAATTCTTGCTTCCTGTGGGGTTTCATGTACACCACACACAGACCACACATCACCTAACCAGTAGTGTTATCCACTATTAATATAGTATAATATATAATATCATCATATATATATTATAGTATATCATAGTATATAGTATATATATACTATATATATTACATAGTTAGTTATGGATAGTCTTCTTCTAATATATATTATATTCATAGCATATATATAGACACACACAACACTAGCTCGATCTATAGTTCATATATAGGAGCCATATAATAATATATATATATATATATATAATATAATATAATATATTATCATATATATATACTGAATTATAAATGTGTATATATACACTATATATATGATATATACTATTCCTTACTCCCTAAATTATTATAATTATTAGTTTGGATAGTATATTATATATATATTATATAGAGATCATGTATAAATATAAATATTAACAAACTATATACTTATCATAGTTATATATATATAAATATATATATAAACTCGACATATATATACACTACGATCATTATACTTCGAATTATACTATATATATATTTATATATAATATATAGTCAGTACGACTAATGATGAAAAGACAAAGTACTACTATATATTATATATCTAATATATATATATAATATAGCATGTTATTATATATTATACTATATCATATTTCGAAGTTACTCCCTCACAGGCATATAATTATAACTATACGTGAGCAGTAAAACATAATAGATATATATACTATATATATCTATGTTATATATTATAATATATATATATATATATATATATATATATACTATGATATATATAAGGATAGGTGTAATATTATATATATATAATATATATAGTATATTATATAATATAATATATATATATATAGTATAATATCTGAGTACTGATAATAATAATAGTTATAATATATATATATATACTATATATAAAGGTTCATGATCTTATAATATAAAACAACAAGTCAATATATATCAGCCACAATGAGGGTCCGATAGCTCGAAACACCCCAGCACCAATAGTCAGACGTAGAAGCGTACTATACCTTCAGTAGTGAGCCATTTATATAATATACTATATCATCATCTATATATATATATATATATAGTATTTATATATTATATCGAGTCCCACCTATAATATATTGAAACCATTATGGTCGTTTCAGAGACTATAGAAGAAATATGATATACATATATACAGATTATGTCTATTTATATATAATATTTTACTCTTTTTATATTCTTCTCTAAATATATATATATATATATATATATATATATTAGATGATGCCCAACTCCCGTATCTTACATCAAAGACCCTCGTGTGTGTCGTGTGTCTGTGTATGTGTGGTGGTGTATGTGTTTTGTAGGTGTGTGAGTTTATAGGTATGTGTGTTTGTGTGTTTATCAGAATTTAATTTTATGGATTTTCTTTTTAATTATCTTCATTGAAAAACATAATCTTCTTCTTCTTCTTCTTCTTCTTCTTCATCTTCTTCTTCTTCTTCTTCTTCTTCTTCTTCTTCTTCTTCTTCTTCTTCTTCTTCTTCTTCTTCTTCTTCTTCTTCTTCTTCTTCTTCTTCCCATTACCACGTATATAAAATTTATCTCGTATTATTATTTATATTATTATTCATTTAATTGAGTAATATTCTTCTTCTTTATTATTATTTATATTATTATTATTATTATTATTATTATTATTATTATTATTATTATTATTATTATTATTATTATTATTATTATTATTATTATTATTATTATTATTATTATTATAACAAGGTTTCGTATGTTATTCTTTTTTCATTGGATCTTGAATTTTGTTCAAAGAAAAGGAAGAATATCAAGATTAAAGACCTTCTTTGCGTCTTTTAAACAAATTTAATTGTTAGCACCTTTGTCTCAACTGTAGCGTGACCGAGTCAGCCAGGGCCAGGGTTTGATCCTTCTTCCAGATCATAGGTAGAGATTACCTGGAGTAGTTCCCACCCTGGAATAGGGTAATGCCCTTGAGGTGTAAATTTTTATTTTGAACATAAGATTATAAAATAAGGCACTTAAAATTTCGGTGGTTTGACACAAATCTCAGCATATTTTGGATTTTTTTTTTTCCTTTTTATCTGGAATTTTTTGGGGGAGAATTTTTTTTGGAATTTTTTTTTTGGAATTTTTTTTTTGGAATATTTTTTTTGGGAATTTTTTTGGGGGTGAATTTTTTTTTTGGAATTTTTTTCCTTTTTATTCTTTGGTACACTACAAAAATACCCCCAACGAAAATGTGACGAAACTGTCACAATGAAAAGGTGAAAAAAAATGTCACAATGAGAGTGACAAAAATGTTACACTGAAAATGACAGAAATGCCATGGCGAAAGTGGCAAAAATGTCACAGTTTTAGTAAACATAATGAAACAACAACAAGATGACAAAAAATGTCACAGCGAAAGTGACAAAAATGTCACAGCAAAAGTTACAAAATGACACAACGAATTTTTTAAAATAACTTTCTTATTAGAAAATGGTGAAACGATTTTCCTTTGCAAAAATGATACTTTTGATGTGACATTTTCGTCATTTATCCCAACGATTGGATGGGATATTTTTCTCAGATAATATAATGAAAAACTGAATTAAAACAACTTTCCTTCAATTACACTTCCACTTGGACATTTACTGTAAACACTAAAACAAGTAAACATCAATCTGAATTCTCTTGAATAGAACAAAATAAATAATTCCTCTTGGTCAGTGGGGTACGCAGAGGGGGGGTGGGATGTGGAGCTACTACAGCTCCCCGAAATTTTAAGAAAACCAAATTTCCAAATGAAGGCAATGAAAAACAAGTAAAACCAAAAATAAGTCCTCTGAAAAATTCAGCCCCTCCTCCCCAGAAAGAAAATTGATGGCAGTTGTTAACAGATTGTTGGAGAATTGTGAAGAGATTGAAAATTGAATATATTTACGTTAAATTACAATGGTGCTTATAACAGACCATAAAAAGGATAGAAATCTGACTGTTAGATAAACGTCTACTCAGTTTAGTCGCAAGAGATAAGACAGAAATGTGTTATTCAACACGATCGCACTTTAAGACGTGTTGAGAATAGATCAGTTGCAAGGAAATAGGTGCTTAGGGCCTGTCCGACCTTCTCACTTGACTAGTGATTCTCTTATAATTTGCTTATAAGAAGAGTGGTTTATCAAAGTGTGACGAGAAAGATAATAGTTTTATATATTGAAAAAACTCGTTCGATAAACAATGTTTTAGCTCAGCAAGATATTGATAGGTCTATAAAAACTTTTGATGACGATACTGATGCCAAAAAATTGTTGTATACATAATGATATCAATATTATTATAAACATAACTAGTGTATTAGACCAGATTAATAAAATAAGTATAATTCATTTTGCATCTACCTTTATTAGTGTATATAAATGCATACATTTTGTATCTTTATTAAGTTATCGAAGGGGGTGTTTAAGGATAATGGGAGCATTTAATGAGGGCATAGGTATGAGTGGTGTTATGGTGATCAATTTAGGTAATGTGGGTCGCCCGCTGAATCTATATCGCACACATGGTACGGTTGACTTTAATATATATTATAAAATAAGATATGTGGCTAATGAACTCTCTCTTGAAACTAAATTATATTACATGTATGGATTTGTGTAACGATGTGATATATATATATAATATATATATATATATTATATATATAAGGTATATATATGTAACAAAACAATAAGTGATATTATATTATATATGTATGAGTTGTAAGTGATTTATTAAACTGGTATATTATAATATTATTATATATATAAATATGTTGTGTAGTATGTGTATGTGTGTGATGTAGTAATAAGTTAAAATCATGTGTATTATGTGATAAGTGTATATAGTATATAAATATCATATGATGTATGGAGTGTTATAGTAACAATTATGCGGTGTTTGATTAAGTAAATCTTTTGATGTGTTTTTGTGAGTTAGTATAGTAAATACTTTGTGTTGATGATTATGTAGTATGTGTGTTAGTAGTATGTGATGTTGTATGTGTTAAGTATAGTAAAATATGTAAGTGTCTATGATTGGTAAATTGTTAAGTGTTTCATAGTGAATGTGTATTGTTAATAATAAGTGTTCATAAAGGGTTAAATAATGTGTAATATAGATTGTATAGTGTGTGTGTATATAGTATATATATATTAGTTGTGATGTTGTGTGTGTGTGTACGTGTATTCTGATTATAATATATTATATATAGTAGTATGTGTGTGTTAGTATGTGTGTGTGTGTGGTGTGTGTTTATAGTATATATATATTTAGTTGTTGGCAGCGATAGCGCAATAGATGTAGAATAGTTTTCTTAGAAATCCTCGATGTTTAACTCACAATAGAGACATGACCAGATTAACAAGTAATCATGCACAGATTATTTTCAATGCCGATGATACCGATAGCAGTTTATGACTATTCGGGCGGAAAATGCTCAAAATCACTCAAGTAGAATTTACAAAGCAATAATCTAGATAGCTATTATATATGCAAACCTAATAAAATTAGAAGGTGAATAAAAGAATAAAAGTAAAATAATACAACTACTCTTTCAATCAGTAAATTTAAATAGAATAAAAATTTATAAATAAAAATAATTAAAGAAAAATATACATAAAATAAGTGATATTAAAACAAGATTAGTAAATAGTAGGAATATTCATGATTAATTAAAATTAATATGAAGTATTTATAAAACAGTATAAATATACAATATATGTAGATTAAGCAGTATTAAAGCAGAATAGTTTATTGCAGTATAATATTAATACAGAAAATTAATAGCATAGTTATAATAAGCATAAGGTATTATAGAAGGCTATACTAACATTGTCTATGTAAAAGACAAAAGCAATACTATTCCCTTAGGTGTTAGTAAACACCTCTATTGATTACTTGATTAGTTAACTCTGGGCTCTAATCTCTAAGACGCATAATAATTCTAATAAGTATCACACTCGTTGGGGTCTCAAAGCAGTTGAAGATAGCGGCAAAGTCCGTTTAAGGCGTCAGCGAGCAAAGTTTAAAGCAGTACGAATGTTAATTGTGTGGACTAGTGGCAGATAATTAGGAGCTCTTAGGGGATATATCATCAACAAATATTCGATGTGAGAAATACATTAATACGTATCCCTCACTTAAAAGTGTGTTATAGGTTATACACATCTCATAATAGATTTTTAACTGATATATATTACGGCTTTATAGGTAATGTAATGTTAAATAAATATATGTGAGTTAAAGCATATATATATATTAAGTTAAAAACAAATGATATATAAGCAGTTTTAAAAATATTGAGTGATTAATAGCTTAAGTAAAACTAAGTGATAAAACTCAAAAAGCTATATACTAAATAACCTTAGGTTTATATAAGGTAACACCTCTATGGTATAATTTACTGTATTATTACTGTACTTTAAGGTTATGTAATAGTTCATGTTTATTTAAATATAAATATTTCGTACAACTAATTTAGAATAAATAATATATATAATATGTATTATATATCAGATTCACTCTGGTATTTATATTCTCTATAATCAATACAATTTTAGAAAAATAATAATTATATAAATTTAAAAAGAAAAGTTAAGTTAAATAAATATAAGATTTTAAGTAAAAAAATAATGTAATAATATATATGTTGTAAATTTAATAGGAATGTAATGAGTAATACAAGTTTTAGGTTTCGCGAAAGCATGTTTTTAATAAAATATAATATTTTATAAAGTAATTCGTGAAATCAAATATAAATAATGAGATATGATACTTATATATATAGTGATATATGTATATATATTAATATATATATTTTATATACTAATATTACTAGCGCTAGGTATAGAATATTTTGCGCCTCACTGACGGTGAGTCGACCTCAGTACTAGGCTCGGGCTAGTGTATGGGGTATAGGATATAAGGCTGAGATAAATAATTGTACTGACCTGTACTCAGTGATGACTCCAGACTGTTAGACAGAAGGCGAGATGCGTCTTCGGGGAACGCAGCGGACCTTCCTATTTTCCGCATCTAACTCACAACCCGGACGCATTCTGGCAATTCCTCCTTCTCCTCTCAGACGTCCTATGTCTTTGCCTGTGATTACATTTTGATCGGGGTACATGGGCTTCTGAGATCTATGAATGTTAGGAAGGCGGGTGGCCCGTATCATTTCCCCCCGAGTTTTGAAGGGAACAGCGCTGGGTCTCGCACCTTGACTGGTGTCGACTGTGAGCCCGGCACGCCTCGTGTCTCCAGGAATTACTCTATTGCTGCGTGGTTTGGTGGGCTCATGCTGAGGCTACCTTAGCGCTTTCCCTCTGAGTGTGTGGAGCTACACATATGTTCCACTATCGTGATAATTAGCCTCTAGAGGGAATAGAGAAGGAGAGCGCGTCTTGATCTACTTACTCTCGCTATACTTATATATAGTGGCAGCGTGGTAAGTGAGCTCGATCCTTATGCTAATATCGCATGTGCACTATTCAATTCTTTGAGAAACTGAACTTCATCATACCTATCTACATTGATACGTATCAGACCATCTAGTAAATACTTCCATTTCTCTTCATTTAGATGACGCTCGCGATCGACACAGATGACAGGCTTGTCAGTGCGATCCACTAGGATATACTACTTGGCGCCATCTAAGTTGATTGTACTGGCTCTCCTCAAAGTTTGTATTTAGAAGACATTCCAATGCATGTGATTTATGGCATATCTCTCTAACCGCTCTTAGAGAACGGTCAACGGGGGGAATGTACATATGGCTGCAATGGGCATCAAAGGTTGTGGCCGCTGAGGTCATCTCTCACAAGATATAGTGTATAGACCGGGTATTGTACGACCGCGTACTACTGTACTCCATCTAGAAGTGTCTCCCCGTGAGTGCCTGTATGGACGGTTAATGTCGTCTACTACTCTCGTTGTTGCTTATCTTATGTCTAGCTCTTCTTTTTCAAGTCCGGCTCAATATCGTGCTTTGGGTGTTGATTGGAGCGACTTCTTTTTTCTGTCAATAGTTGTGTTCCTCCTGGTTCGGTCTTCATCTCTACTTTATTCCTACTTTTCATTTAATGATCTTCTCACCTGCACAATTAACTCTATCCACTCATATGCAGTGGACTCGACCCTTCATTCTTCAACCATTTTCCAACTCTGCTCCCTCTTTTACTTCTAGAATTTTGCCTCTCGTCTTAAATCTTCCGATTCTATTTCTCGCTGATCTGAATAGGAATTTCCAGTGGGGTCGTCTCAACCTTGTGAAATTCAATTCTTTAAAAAACCCAACTTCTACAAATCTCCTCTCTAAACCACCTTCCAACTTTCCTATCTACCTCTTCGACGATTCCCTGGTCTCAACCTGTGAAAAATATAAACATCCGTGGTGTAAACATAAACAAAAAAATGTCTTGGAAAACCTCACATCACAACTGTTTCTAGGGCGGCCTCAAAGAAAACTGGGAGTTCTGTTAGACTGCGAGACTTTTTTTTTGTCTTTTCAGTTACTCCAGCTGTACAAGGGTCTCATCCGATCTTGTATGGAAGTACTTTCTTCATATTGGGGGAGGGGGGCTCCGGTTTCACCCGGGCTTTTGGACAAAGTCAAGTCAAAGGCCAAAACGGCCTTTATAAACTGTCCTGTACTTTCCAGTTCCCTCTGACCCTCTACTTTTGCGGCGCGATTTGTTGGTGCTTTATCTCTTTTCTTTAGGTACCCGCAGTGGCAGAGGTGTTCGAGCGAACTTACCACTCGCGTACCACCACCTTTACCGACGCCCTCGTAGGAAAAGGGGTGCTTGTCGTCTGCCACGAGTTTTGTGTAAGATATTTGGTAAAACTTACCAGGCATAGTTCGCTGCGGTGCCTCCTTCTTTCCTGCCACCTATGTTCTGTTGGAACTCTCTTCACTTTTCTGTATTCCATGCAGAATTGATCTCTCTCTCTCTCTTTAAAGCTTGCGACTGTGCTCATTCTGCGTAATTTGTGGTGACAACTGAAATTTTGGCGTGCAACGCTCCCTCCCTGAATAGGGCTCTGCTCGTTAGTTAATACAAAAATGTTAAATATATATATATACCTATATATATTATTATAATATATATATATTATATAATATATATATATACTATATATATATATATATATATATATAATAATATATATATATATATATATATATATATAATATATATTGTTATATTGTATATAGCTGTATATATATAATATATATAAATATCGCTTCTCTATCTCTATATATATATATATAATATATATATATATAGTAATATATATATATATATATATAGTATATAATATATAATATATATATATATTATAATATATATATAATAATATATATATAATATATTTAGTAGTTAGTTAGTTTTAGTTAGTTAGTTATTTTTACCACGACAATCGGCGGAAAGGTTACTATTTTGATGTTTTCCCGACCAGTGGGCCCCATACAAAGTGGAAAGGTGGCCACAGTTACCAGCGGTGATAGTAAACCCCAGCCTCAGTGCTGGACCAAATCAAGTATTTCCAGCCATCAGTGGGGCCATGAGCATTAGGCTTCTGGACTCACAGACTTACTTGTTTGCGTGAGTGCGATAGGAATGTTAGGTGTTCTGTATGTTGTATTAAAAGGTTGTACCGTTGTATGTGTTGGCTATGGATGAGTGAGGTGAGGGTATTGAGATTAGTGTATTAATACCAGGCTGTGAGTGTATTGCACAGTGAATATAATAAGCGTGTTGTATAGTGTAATGATTATTACAAGTGAAACATATTCGGCGTGGGCTCAACAAGCGTGCTCATATTAAGTTTTCTCGTATCTGGTCTCTTTGGTGCGATACATAGGTCGAAATAGTGATGGCATTATAAAATCAGTCGTCTTGTTTATGTACGGGTGTCTTGCTCGTGTCGTCTGACTCCGCCTAGTAAGCGTTTAAATATATATATATAATATATATTAAGCTTATAAATTGATAGTATAAAAAGACTAAATCTCATATAGTAGGAAGCATTATTACCTTAAGCAGCTTGTAATATATCAACCTAATTACTGTATTACGGCTATAATTAACCTATATAATACCTTTAGGAGGTTAGAGGTAACCTCATCACCTAATATATTAGGGCTATATATTTCTAGGCTCAGGGTATATAATATATAGGTAAGGCTAGAATAAGGGCTTGAAAAAATAATATATAATATATATATTATAATATATATATATATATAATATATTATATATATATATATATATATATATAAAGAGGTTTTCGTTTTTGCATTTGTGCGTACGAAACGTAAGAAATTGCTCGGAGTTTTTGCGGTTCGTTTTTTTGTCAAACTTACCAAAAAAATAATCGTAAGAAATGCTCACAAAACGTTAGGAATTTCCTTTAATTTTCTTTAAGGTTGCTTATTTCCCGTGCTTGCCGGATTTAAGCACGTTCTTACGAAAAAATGTTAAACAAAAACAAGATGGCGGCTATGTAGGCGCGTTCGCACCCAGTCTGAATTGATAAAGTTGCATCTCTCTCATGGTTAAAAGTGCAGCTTCTATATCTCGTAGGCAACTTTCTTACTCTCAAGGCATACGGTGATGTTACGCCTCATCACTTCAGGCATTAGTCTCTCCAAACACTGTCAGGACTTTTTTTTTGGAAGCGAATCCTAAACCATTGTGTCATTCAGCTTTTGGCACCTCATATCTCCTTCTGTGTTTAGTTCCAACATCGTCTCATTAAAGGCAACTTCATACTAATAAGCTTCATAGAACACTAAGCACGTAGAAACATTACACTTCGATACTCTTGACGATGATTGGTGAACCAGTCTCAAAGCCTATATACAAGGTCTAATCGTGGGTCTCTTCTAAAATTAGACCCATGAAGCTTATCGTGCCATATATGGTCTATAGGGGGAAATATATTCGTGTGTCCAGTAACAGTTCACCAAGAATCGATACAAAAAAAGGGACTTACGAAAATGAGGTCCTCTAAATTACATAAAGAGAGCAGGACAGACAAAAATTACCGTAGAGGTTTACTATCATATACGTTTGACACGCATTGTCTCGATGACTAATAAGGGTTGGCTCTCTCTCTAGATTGTTAAATGTTGATGTAACGTATGTAGTAGATATATTAGAAGATAGTTATTGTTTCCAAGTAAACGCAATTAGACCGGTTTAAGTGTTTTTCTATTTTTGGTGAAAATATTTTATCGCTGTGAATCCAGTATATCTTCTACTTGACGCAATTTATGAATTGTTTGATAAGCATCTCTTCATTTTATTTGCTAGTAATTAGAATTGCGGGTCGCTATAGAGTGAACGCGTGTGCGATGTGTAGCAGTGTTACAGATGTCGCTGTGTGTTAGTTGGTGGTTTGTTTGTGTGAGTGTTGTAGTTAGTTGTGTGTTTGCTCGCTCGTGTGTGTGTAGTGTAAGTGAGGTGTATCTCACCTCTTATGTGCAGACCTGTGATGTATCAACATATTTATCTAGACGTTCTAATTCTTGTTTTACTCATAGCTAACAGAACCATTTAGTAATATAAGTTCGTGGATCTGGTATTCTGGGCCACTGTTACTCGCTCGCGGTAACACTTATACTACGCGCTTGAAACGTGGGCCTAGCATATTAAGTGTTGCCTAAACTTCCCCATATGGTGTGTACCGCTCTGGCTTCAAATACATTCAACGATGTTTAGTTTTCCGAATAAGAGAACTCACCTTCAGCTTTCGAGAACATTAAAAATCTTTCCATCGGATGCAATTTCTTGAGAGTAATGTTTGTAATTAAGACATCACACACAACTCGTTTGCGTCAGTTTCTCACCTTCTACTCGGAGATTAAAGAGATGGGAGAGGCATACCCTCTCACATGACACGTGTGAGGTCACAGACTACGATTATAACAAATGTATCACCAATGTTGTGTCGATCGTATGGTGGCAACGTCGACTATGTGTGGAATAGAGACAAACTGTTACAAAAACTATTAATATGGCATGCAAGCCTTTCTTGAGACATCCAATACAAGAGGTCATTTAGACATTTTCGAAAAAACTAATAGGCTCGCTAATCACTCTCACTCAAGAGGATGATTCAGACGTGATATACATACGAAAATCAGCTCTACCGTTGAAGGCTCGCACAACATCACAATTAGCGCCACCCCATGGGTGTCGAATCTAACTTCATAAATAAGAGAATTCTGCGCATTTCTTGCAAAATTGGGCGTATTTTACAAAGATAGAAGGAGAGCTCAATACACGTAACATTACTCGGCGAATCTGGTGGGGGGTATATTGATACGCAAAACCGCTTTGTGAGACCGTACCACCTCTCTAATCTATCGACATAGGAGGATTCTGAGTGCTTCATTTAGATGTCAACGTGTCCTGGTGTGCTGCTCGGAAAAAATTAGTGGTAGTTGCTCTTCAAACAAATTAGGACCGATTATCTCGCTAAGAACTTAAGGAGTTCGTCGAAACAGATTATGTTCTTACGACAGGGTTCTCATAAATAACTTTTGGGTTCTCTGTCAAACAAATTTGGGGAAGTCTTTCTTCGCAAAAATGGAGTCCCTGTAGCGGTATTTGTCGGCGATAAAATCTACAAGAATGAGGGTAAAACTCAAATATGAACACACCATAGAGTGAAGAACGGATAACATAGGGGGTTTATATTTTGATCGCAAAAGGAATAATATGATCTACCCCAACTATTGTGATGGAGATTAATCGTTTGGAGGATGAGAAGAGATTCAGCACTCTCTCCAAAAGACGTGTACTCTTTAATGGAGGTCGGAGAGTAATTCATAACATTCAAACGGGAATTTGCGCTCTAACAAACGCAAGTGCTATCTTATTGGTCCTCCTCATGATATATAACAGCAGATATTACGTAAAAACGTTAACTAAATTTAGCAATACACAGGAAAAATAAGCAACCTTTGGCCCCAAATATAAGGTTCTAATATGAGGTCATATCGCTTCGTATTTGGAAATCGCATTCTTGTAGCTCATATATATGACAGCGTTCCAAGGTTCGCAGTACAGAAAACGATCACGACAAACAATACGAGCATTGCGCTTCGCTCTCTCTCTCGTGAGTACTAATTATGTGCATGCAAATTCTAATGGAAAACGACCTCCTATATTAACATAGAGCCTGTGAGGCTTTAACGCATTGATTATCGGGAGTACAATCTCTATTCATATTCTGAACAAATTGCTTGGAATATATATATAGTTTATATATTATATTATATTATATACTATTAACTATATATATTATATATATATATATATTATATATATTAATATATATATTATATTATAATATATAATATTAATATATATTTATTATTATTAATATATATATTATATAATATATATTATTATAATTATATTAATAATTTTATTATATATATATATATATATATATTAATTATATATATAATACATATATATATATATATATATAATATAATATTAATAATATATATATATAATGATATATATAGTATTATATAGTAATTATATATATATATATATATATATATTAATGATATATATATATATATTATTAATAATATATATATATAATTATATATACGTATGTATTAATAAATATAAACATTAGTGATATATTATATAATATATATATATTATGTGGTATCGGTTAAAGGTATCGGCAAAATTTTATCTTTGCATATTATATATAGATACGATCAATTATTTTCACAATACTTTTTTGGTGTATGAGCGTATTAAAAATTGATACGATATACCTCTCTCTCGATATATGACCGATACCTCAAATGATTATTAATATATACTCTAGTACTCTGAATAACCTATATATCTCGTTATTATTATATTATTATTATTATTTTAGATATCCGATATACCTCTGTTATTTACAATATGGGATTAGAGTACATGGCTTTATTATATTATTAGCTATTTTCAATATCATTTATATATATTATTATTATATTATTATAATATATTATTTAATATATCTATGATATTAATTATTAATATATATTATATTTATATATTATTTATATAATTATATATATTATATAATTCATATATATATATATTAATTATTATCGAATATTATTATTAATTATTTAATTATTATTAATTAATATATATTTATTATTTATTATTTATTAATTAATATTATTATATTTTAATTTAATTATTATATATTAAATTTATTATTATATATATATATTATTATTAATTAATTTTATTTTATGTATAATTTTATATATTATATTGCTTATCATTGCCAAGTTTAATCAAATTAATTTTTTATTTATAATATTAATTATTAATTATTAATTATATTATTATTATTATATTATATATTTAATACAATTAACATTATATATTTAATTTATTATACATATAAACAACAAATTGGTTCCTTAATACTAACACTTGCAAAGTATGTTAAGAAGAATTATGATATAAATTTCTTAGATAATTAAATATTATATATATATTATATTAATATATATATATATATATTATATTATATATATTTAATTTATATTATATATATATTTATATTATTACATTATATATAGTATTAATATTATATATATATATAATATACTATTAGTGTTATAATATATATATAAGTTATTATAATATATATATATAATTATTGGATATTATGTATAGGAATGAGAATAAAGCATAACAAATCGTAGCTCTAAATGTATAATTGATATACATATGTTCTTTTGAATTAGGTATATGTATTAAACATATATATACATAAAACTCATGAATATAAAGTAAGAATCCAGCTAGGCTACGACAATTGTAATGTAAAAGAACGTATTTTTTTGTTTTTATTAATATGTATAATAACATGACGTATAGTAAGGCTTACGTAGTCCAAATATAGCATACTTCTATCTCGATAGTTACGTGATATACTACTGTGTACATTAGCTGTACTGGAATGTCCTCGTCATAAGCTATATATATATCCAACAATAGGTATCGTAGCCCATCATTATATTGTAATATCCTCAACTTGTTTACCTGGTACAGTGATCATATACTTATCTCACATGGAATAATTATATTGATCTTTTATGATATGAAAGTGCGATTCCACTACCTGCTACTCATCTACATATAACATATATGACCTGAGTTATCCTATAGGAAATTTATTTCTTATGAGTTAGTAGATAAATATGGTAAGTATAGTTATAGGTCAACTTTATTACTTACAATTTCTTATCAATTCCTATAGAGATAATGATAAAACTTGTCTTAGCAGTTCCTGTATATACAATGTTAGTGGTTTAGTAGATCTCGGCTTTCCTGTTCCCCTCAAGAAATATTCTTGTGCGTTACACCTGAAAAGAAATTCCACGCTCTTTCCTTAACATCAGTATACATATTTAGTTATGTAGCAAATATTGAGTCATAATGCATCTAATAGTGTAGGATAGTGCCGTATTTGTGTGACTCATAATTGTTCAAATATTCTCACAGTACTGGTATTTCTTTACTCTTGATTTCACTCATGACCGGAAACGTTGTGAAGCATATATATATATAGCTAGTAATGGACTAGATTCACCCATTACTATAATGGTTTAGGGCTCTTCACATAATATTGATTTCATATCAAGATACTCATATATGATTTTTATGTATTTAGTTAAGTGGGATAGGTAAGTAATGATATTTTTATACTTACTTTGATTACAAGTGGTTATTCATGCGTATTAGCATTATAAGGCTAGCATTCATAGTATAAATACTATGAATAGTGACAAAATTTGTAATTTATCCAATATTTTACTGATAGGGTCTCGACGCATACTTTACTCATCTACATCTATATGTACAGTAATATTTAGTAGGCCTCTTTACCCTAATCTTTACTTGATATTTGTACATAACTCCTCTTCTCTAATCCGTACCTCCTCCTCGTAAGTTATAACTACCTACTGGTAACTACTAAAAGTGCCATACCTGTTGCTACGTTGTATATTGATATACATAATACATCACTACTTTTAATGATATACTATTGACTCTTGAAGTGTCAATATAATAAATCAAGGTCGCTCTCATACTATTACACTCCTTGCATACTAAGTAATTAGCTTAGGTATATATATAAGTACCTCCTCATAATAAATTATATATATAAAAAATAATATATTATAATAATATATATATAATAATAATATATATATATATATATATATATTATATATAATATGCGATATAGTAAGTATATAATGGACCTGCAAAACTTCATTGTGCAATAAACACATATTGTTATCCAATAGTTACTGACTGTGAGAGTCTACTTATGGATTACCTATGTTATGTGCCTAAATGGTCAGTATAGTCAATTTTTTTACTAATTAGCAATCCGAAACCTCAATAATAATAGCTTTACTAGAGACAACTTCGGCCAAATTATACAACTCTTTACATTTTACCAAATAATGACTGTTCAGTTTTACTACCCTGGTATTATATATATGATAATTAATTGTAAATGACGGACCATCCGACTTTGTATTTTCCAGATGTAGATGACTAATAACTAATTAATTACCAGGTCATTTGCATATTTATCAATAACATGTGTTAGACGTACTTAAAAGTTACCACATTGCTTCTTAATATCCGATATATATATATATATAGTATATCATATATAATATATATTATATATAAATTAATCGAGCTCCGCCTAGTGATTTAATATAATCTTGCACTTAACTTCTAAGATATATGCTGGAATAGGTATAACGTTACTATTACATGAATTTATACTTGAGCTCATAGATCATAGTTGCGCACATGTAAATATTATTGTCATAAAATCCTAGGGAATACTGTCATAAAAATAATTAGTGGATCTCATTGGATTTGCTCATCGAAAACGTAGAGATTGCTGATTACAGCTAAAATTAACAGTAAGAATATGTATCAGTAAATCAATGTCACTTACTTATATATATATAAGTATAACCGAATATTACTTATATATATATATCTGCTTATCAAAATAATAGTTATAAACATAAAAGAAAATAAAATTTTTCACCTTATTTTTTTTGTTCTGACCAGTTGATAAGTTCTTTATTTTTCCTATAATTAATTTAGGGTACAATATATATATTATATATATATAATTTTGATACTCAGAACTTTGAAATTAATACTTATTACGGTATATTATTACCTCTCAGAAAATAAGCGATATAAGTGATTATTAACGGCCGTAGTAATAATTCTGAGTATTCGGTTATATATACCGATAAATTAACTTTTAAGCTATATATATATAGTTATATCATACCGGATATATATCAGGTGATCATTTACACCTCTTGGATATTTCTAACTATTAACGGTAAACATCCCTATAATATATATATATATATATATATATTATATATATATATAATATATATATATTATATATATATTATATATAATTATAGTATATATATATATATATATATATATAAATATAATATTATTAATATATATTATTATTATATATATATATATTTATAATATAATATTATATATTAATAATAATATATATATATATATCATATATATTAATACTAATTATTATTAGTGTCTGCCACGATACCAAAATTTTGAGGCCTGATAGATACCTATAAGATTACACAGATAATAAAGTTAGCTCATCAATTTATTTATCTTATTGCCTAATGAATATTTATAATACGATACCAATAAATTTTTTTTTTTAGGTACCGTATATATATACCCTATTATATCATTATAAATATGAATTACTCTCAGATTTACTTTTATCCTATCTTATATGGTCACTATATAATATTAATATAATATATATTATATATTATTAATATATATATATATATATATTATATATTATATTTAACTTATATAGTATATTATTATATATATAAATTATATAATTAATATATATATTATAATTATATAATTAATATAATTAATTATAATAAGTATATATATATATATATATATATATTTTAATATTATATATATATATATATAATATTTATTAATGATGCGTAGGTAAATCTTAATCCTGACATTCCGTTAGGTGTGAAAGTCAATCCGCTAACATTACTTATAAAAATAGATATTCCGTCTCATCCGCTATATCCACGGCTTTTATCCATACTCATGCTGGATGTTGCAGTCAAACGATATTTATTGTCGAGTAATTTATATTCAAAAGATAAATTATTTTATTATTCATATTAAAAAAATATTTAAGATGAATTCTTCATAACGCATAATTTAAATGATAGTAAGACATTAGGATAATATACTCGATTTTCATACTGATAATTGTTAATATTTGAATATGTACTACATAATATTCTTACATATCATGGAAGTTAATTATAAATATTATGTGATAGATACAACATGATAAGTTCATACATGAGATATTATTGATGCCAAAAACTCAGCGTACTCACTCTTATTACAGCTATCTGTCCTCCTATGATGTATTAAATACTAATTAATCATCTCCAACGTTCATAAGGAAGAATTTTTGAACCATCTTCAAATATATATATATATAATTTCATGGCCAGCTTAAAAAGATATTGAAAAGATGTTATTAAAACTGGAGCTAATAATAAATTACCCTATTAGTTCTTAGTATTTGGAAAATTAATTGACCTTTTCATATATATTGTCCATAATAACTTATATTTAGATCCCGTTTATAAGGCAAGTTTTATTATTTTATGTAACAGTTTGAGATTGTAAAACAAGATATAATACGTCATACCATATGTGGTTCTAGCATGATTTGTATAAATAATTACTATCTCTCGCCAATATACCGAATATTTGTCTTATTTAATATATATACTCTGCCAATCTACCATTTCAAAGGAAATAAATACCGGATTAAATCTTACTCAGATAATAACTCACAACATCTTCTACAAGAAAATCAATAATAATTCAATAATCATAATCATGGAAGATATATTAAGAATATTATTCTATACAGTCCTATATAATAAGTTAGTAATGAAGATA
The DNA here is from genome assembly GCA_015478945.1 of Trachelipus rathkii. Taxonomy (NCBI): domain Eukaryota; kingdom Metazoa; phylum Arthropoda; class Malacostraca; order Isopoda; family Trachelipodidae; genus Trachelipus; species Trachelipus rathkii. The sequence goes on along the minus strand of JABUQX010093512.1, from coordinate 21,907 downwards.
AACACTACGCAATACAAAGGATATGGTGTGCAAATGATGAATAGTGTCATTATCACCTCAAAGTAAATAATAACGACTAGGATACTATCAGGTTTGCTGAAAGTTATGCAAAGAATAGATTATTATTACCTGCACGCTTTATAGATTATAAACTTATGCAATATGAGTGATATAGTGTCATAGAAACAGTGTGCCAACTAGTGGTTCAAGTTAAGGGTGATAAATAATTTGATTCAATGTGCTATAGGCTTAAATTATGAATTGTTATATTAGTGAAACTGAGTGAAAACATAGACTCTTCATAGGTCAAGAAATAATAAGGCAATTTAAATAAATTGACTGTTATTCTCTATAAAGTTTAACATAACCTTACCTATTAATATTTTAAATTATATTAATATATTATATATATATTATATATAGTATATATATATATATTAGCTGCCAAAAACTCCCATAATCTCATATTGTATAATATATACTTTACTTATTCATTAAATAAGGTCGTAGAGTGAATGGGGGGAAAGAGGCATATTTATGAGGTATAGTGCACGTTTTTTTATAGTTATGTGAAATAAATGCTAAAGAAAGAACACTGAGGAGAACCTCTAACGTGAGATAGTGATGTCTAAGGCAATAGATTGTGGCTTAAATACGTGTTGGTAGGCAAACTATCACAAAATGTGGTTATTAGTGTTACTTCATCACATGTCAGAGATGGCCTTGTACTATTAAATATATATATAATATATATATATATATAATATATATATATACTATATATATAATATAAATATATAATGATATATATATATATATATATTATTATATATATTATAATATATATATATAATATATATATATATATTATATATATATATATCAGACATTTCCGCATATTAACCGCATTACGGCTAGTGAGATAGTTATATAAATCAAACTATTTCAAAATAAACAGGGCGAAAATATTAGTATATAAAAAATTTACCTAATATATATATATAATATTATATATTATATATTAATATATATAAATATATATATATTAATATATTATATATAATATTAATATATAAAACTTAAATTAGTATACGTCGCATTAATAACTTTTAAACTCATCAGAAGGTTTCTCCAAAATATATATATATATCCATACAATATAAGTATGCTAATGTGAATTTGAAAGTTTCATTTACTGAAGACCAATTCATTACAAGCAATGATGACATTTATTACGTGACCAGATTGTGATAAATTTGAGCTAAACTGCTGAAGTTTTTGAGGTAGATATATAGGTACGATATAGCAACACGCATGACAAGTAATCCATTCAATATATTAACCTTTTATATTTATTTTCTTTTAATTGTGCTCATAAAAATATAGTTCCATGCTAGTTTTTCTGTGTTTGTGTGTGTATTATAATTTCGAATGATAAACAGATGTTTAGTATTTATTTTTAAAATACGTTTTGAGAATATAAAAGTCCATTTGGGTCTCAGAAGCGACGATAAATAAGAATATTGTTAAATAGATTAAAAGCTATTATCACAAGCGAACAATAAGAGAAATTAGCTGCCTGTAACCTAAATATCTTCGTGAGATTCGAGGGTAATGACTCTCGGTATCCATAGACTATGTGCCGAACTGTTTCAAAGCCGACAAGTATTTGACTTAACCAAGGGGCCCCTGCCTACGACAAAAGGCAACCTCCAGCAGCATATCTTGCCTTTGTTTCCAATTTCAGCAATTCCGTCTGAATTTGAAAAAAGTGAGAATTATCACATATCTGACGAAATATCGTAAAATTGTTCAGCGAATAATGAAATTATTTATTTTATTTTACGTTACATAATTTTATACAACATAAATCTACACATTTCATTCTATTTTAAGTTACGAATTGGAGAATATAACTGACCGTCTGGTGCGGAAAGTCACCACTATATACCATATTTTTTTATTTTTATTATGATCTGCTTATTCCAAAATTTTCCAGCTGCCTTATTACATCGCTATGGTAAACAGAAATAGAATGCGATATCATATAATTAAGATTTAAACATACAAAAAGTAAGCCTAGCTCAACGATAAATATCTATATATATATATAGTATGCAGGTCGTTATTAAACAGGAAATTCCTGATGCTTTAAATAAACTGTGATTAGTGGCATTTTATTATACTTATCTAGATTATAAGCTAATAATTCAAATGATCAAAAATAACGGTAAAAATAAAATTTTTTCATACATAATTTAAAAGACTTAACTGAAAATTTACTTAAATTTCATTCCAATATTTGTAAACCGTTTCGTATATTATCAATTTACAGATATTATAAAGGAGTTCTAAATACATAAAGAAATTTAGTCCCCATAAGTAATATAAGTATTATTGTGGGCTTGTCTAAATTTTATTATTTATCGCTATTTAATATAATTATTAATTTACTTGGAACTAATATATACTTTTTTATTTCTACCATTCACTTTATATATATTATATAGAAATTATTGGCGGGTCTAATAGTCCCGCATTTTCAATCCTAAGCCTTTGTTTTATTATGTATCTTGATTGGAAGTTTTTCCATATGAAGATAAATCACCTTTCATCTCACGTATTAAATATTTTCTAGCTATTTATTTAATTCCATTATTTGGCTTCATTGTTTCATTAATTTCTGCTTTCATTTTGTTTCTTCATATATACGATATACACTTAATAATCATCCCTTAAAATATACTATTATATATAGTACATATATGATGTGTATATCTATAAAACTTCCTGTTATTGCTCGTATAGGTCATCACTGCATTATAGAGACCCTTTCTCTAATGTTACTTCCCATTACAGTGATAATTTAAATCAATTTATTAAACTCTCATAAAACTTTTACCCAACTAAATGCATTACAGTTTCCTTATATCTTATTTATATTAACAACAACTCATAATTGGCTCAGTCATTCTTTACTGAATTTCAATAAAGCTATCTCCATGAATCATTGAGGTCACAAATCTTATTTCAAATATAAATATATGTATAGTATATATATATATATATATATATATTATATATATATAGTATATATATATATATATATATATATTATATAATATTATATATATATATATATATATATATATATATATATATATATATGTTATATCTATGTCGATCTATGTAACGTATATATATCAGTACTAATGTAGGTCAAAACTTTCCTAATTAATAACTAAGATGCTCGAGCCTATTCTCATACGCTATATATTAATGGACATTTACCTTATATTCGACTATAATATCGCTTCCATCTACTTTAACCAAAGAATTTAGCTGTCTCAAGAAGATTCACTAATGACCTCAATACCCATATAACCTTCTTCATAAAAATATTCATTCATTTTTTTCCTAAAATGCATTTATCATATGAATATTTAGAAATATATATTATTTAATATAATAAACATACTTATATTAACCTTAAACTTTATAACACCATAGGATATTTTACTTTGGCTACTCCTGATTAGTCTATATACTGAACTAATGCCTGTAACTTCGTGGCATTTGATATTTTCTCGAATTTCTTATTGAGTGATTTACTGTTCATTCTTATGATGGATATTCATTCGCTAGTTCAGTGGCGACTCCTAGTAGACTTGTCTGAGCCACGTCGACTCTTGTGATTCAGCGATCTACTCATTCTCTTCATCAGTCATCTACTCTCTAACTAATAAAAGAATGGGTTTATATATATGTGCAAAATAAATATGATCAACTATTGTATATGAGTTTATATCGATTTGCGAAGTATAATATAGATTATATATCTAAAACGATTTTACATTCTTTAAAAAATAAATGTGATACGATGTATACTTATAGTTAGGACATCAACCTACATCACAGTCCTATATTATTTAGTAATATGCAACAAACTAAATTCCAGATATATAGAAAACGTAAAAAGGAATATAAAAACATATACTCACTAAAGCAATATCACTATGAAGAAAATCCAGAAAATAGTATCTATAATAAATAGCTCCAAAAATAATACCCAATAAATAAAATAAAATCATTTACGTAAAGAAAAATAAATAAATATTTATAAGAGTAAAGACTATATAAATACTTAGTATATTTATAGAGACTCACAATGAACATAAGAATTTCAAAATTAAGACTTAACTATGAGAATACAAATATGACGATTAAAGCTAAATAACAAATATCACACAAATCGCTCTAATGGAGAGAAATTTACTAAATTACGTAATATGACATGCATACACAAGAACATGACACAACAAGGTACATAGTAAAATAACGACCACTGATAATTTATTACCTATATACATCTTATATAATCTAGATATAGAATGATTACATAAAGATATAGATACAGTAGATAATAATTAACATGAAATTAATAGCTTACCGAATATATTTAAATTATTATATTAATTTTTAATATAAATTAAATTATTTATATTTAAGAAAAAATATATATTTATAAATAAGCTATAAAGAATTTCGAAACTCAAATAATATAATATACTAGATAAGATGAATAGCACAAAATAGAAGAATACTGGTTCAAAATGTAATAGTAACACTGCTCGACAAAATATTAAAAAAAATAATTATTATTAAATACTCGTAATATAATGCATTAAAGAAGCACTAAGAAATGATATAATTTACATATATAAAATATTTAAAAAATATAAAACATTTTATATATATATATTACCTAGAGTAGGAAAATATAAAAGAAAATATCATACTTTTACAAAAAAAAAAATCAAAAATTAAAACATTGAAATAAGATAATATTAAAATAAAATAATAACCTGTTATACTATAAAAAAAACCTCATAAATTCCCACTCGGATATATTATAGTAGAGAATAATAACAAAGCCACAAGAAAAGCACTAAATTAATGACCAATAAACAATAAATATAAAAGAATAAATATATAGAATAAAATTAGGAATCACACGACAACCATAATGACTACAAAATAATAAATTCAATATGAGGCGCTCAGTCGAATATTTCTTCACAAGCATATATTGAGACTATATAATAAAATAATTTATTATATAATAATACTCACTCATTTATAATATAACATAAATATCTAGTTTTGGATTTCATTCTTATTTCAATAATAATAAAAACTGATCAGAAATTATATCTAAAAAAAATAACGACGTTCACACGCGAACCACGTCTTCCCCTATACCCTCCTCCTTTATGAAAATCTAACCTAGCACATACTCGATACCAGTTGATCCTCTGCTCAATGACCTACCACTCGCCACCTATTGCTCAAGTCCCAACAGCACCTCACCTCAGTAGCACGCCCACCTCACGTTAGGCAGATCCCAGACTACCATGCACTCAACGAATATATAAAACTCCACATACATACTAATCACATTACTACTAAACATAAAAAAAAAACAATAAAATAAAAATTATATAAAACCAGCACCCACCCCCCAACAATACCTCATATGTCCGAACCGACCTCACCCGCACTCAACTCCCAACCTCCCTACTAATACCCTCCTCTCACTCACTCACCCCTCACCACCCCCCTCCCATCCAAACACCCTAAAATAACCCCCTACCTACCCCAATACCCAATCTCGATATAAATCTCGACTCATAAAAGACCTCCTAAACTTACCTTAACTTCCATCTACACCCCAAACTAATCCCAATATACCACAAAATAAATATAATATGACTACACCCACCCCCCCCATACTAAATAACATAACTGATAACTCACTACTCACAACCCAAACGGTAACTATTTATTATCTAAGTTACTAATATATACAAACTAAAAAAAAGAAGAAGAATAATAAATAAACTAATTAAAAAATTGATTGAGAAATACAATTTTTGAAATCACATAATAAAAATAAAGAATAAAAGAACCTGACAAAGATGACTCCGCTCTCTCACACTTTTCCTACTAATATTGTGAAAAGTAAAATGAGAGACACGAGATAAAAACTTCCACTTCCGCAAACCCCAAAACCCTCACTACGCGAATAACATCAGTGCTTTCTTATCAATAGAAGCACTTATCCATTACAAAAACCCAACTACAAATATTTAGAAAGATAGGAAGGAAAAAAGAAAAAGGTTTATATAATGTTTTAATATTATATTAATTAAAAAATATTTATAAATAAATAATAATTATAAAATAATATAATAATAACAAACTACGAACTCAAAAAATAACCTAACCATAATATCCAACAAAGTCAAATAATAAAACCACGCTCAATATAATTACCACTACCAATATATATATATATTAAAACAATAAAAAACTCAACATTAACACATAACTAACACTCCATACACCCACACATCACACGCACACAATAATATATATATATATAAATAAATAAAAAATATATATATATATATATATTATATATATATAAAAAAATATAATATATAAAATAATAATAACAATATAATATTAAATATAATAATATAATAATAATATTATATAAATATAAATAATAAAAAATTAATAAAAATACTAATTAATATAATAAAATCTAATAATAATATATATATAATATATAATATAAAATAATAAAACAACAAACCAAATAAAAATAATATAAATAATAACTAAATAAACTCCCAATATCATCTAAAACCACCACAAATATAAAATAATAGCCACAATACCTCACTATAAACACACCCCACCTGGTATATCGACTCACTCATACTCACTCCCACTCAAATATGAAAAACCTAATAAACTAAAAAATAAAACCATAATCATTACACTATAAGACAAAAAATAAATCATTAAAAAAAAATAACCTTAAATACTACTAAGTACTACGAACATAAAGCTAACCTAAATACTAACCAAAAAAATAAAATCCATTATAATCAAAAAGAAAACAAATCCAAAACAAAAACCACAGAAAACCTCATAACTCACCTCAAAATATTATACTAATCCCAATAACAAGATAATAATACACTATAATACTCAACATACTCACAAATAATACACAACAATACATCCAAACTATAATAGCAATAAATATTAAACACATATATAAAATAATAAATATATCCACATAAAACACACTCTACCATCAATAGCTAAACAATAAAAAAACTTAACAACACAACATCACTCCCCCACTCATCATACTAAACCAATCACATCACAAATAACTAACAACATAAAATTAATAAACTCCAAAACCTAACCCTATGACGACACCAATAATCACTATTCATATCAAACTTATTATCTCAATATATATCAGCATATAATCACATATATACTATTCATAAAATATCTAATAAATTAATAACCTTACTTACTTATCCCTACTCCTCTCCTACTCCCTCTCCTCATCACTACCCTATCTATACTCTCGCTAGTCATCATCCCTCCTCCCCTACTCCTACTATCTATTCTCTCCATCCTCTTCCATCCATCTCAGGCGGCAGCTACTTCCACCCCCCGCCCTGATCACATGAAACGAAGTTCCCTAAAATCCTTGAACATAATCAAACTTGCTCCTCATCAGTATCACAATATACTTGCAAGACTCATTCCAGAAACCCACAAGCCAAGAATTGAAGCCTTGTCAGTCACATACACACATGAACCAGATCAACTCATAACATAGGAATAAGCTTCCTTGACTATTATTACTAACCTCCCTATAGATTTCCCTACTCCTTGTTTGACTCTTTTCCCACACAATACCTGAACGTATGCTGAACTTAAGCTGATTTCAGTACAGTTACTAGATAAACCCAGAGCCATAGTCATCTTGACGTATAACTCTCGAAAAACGTCAAAAACATCTCAAATAGAAAAGAGTGGAAACAGAAACGATCCCTACTGCATACCATAGACACGTAGGAGACCACCGATCACGCATAACCCCCAGGTGAAAGATAAACACTAACTAACACGCTAACTACCTTAAAAACAATACATAAACACATAAATACAACAACAAGTGACATAATAAAATACAATAATAATGATAAAAATATAATGTATAAATATTCCAAAAACGATATATACAAAAATTACTCCCTAATATAACTCTCACTCAATACAATAACATATAACCTAATTAAATCCCCATATATAATAATACCCCTATACACAGATAAATGATCAAAAAACTCCCATCACACAACACACCCCCCATAACAGAACCACCACCACACCATCACCCAAAAATACGCCAACACAAACCCAAACCAACACGCACACAACAAACAAAAGCACACCCATAACACAGACAACAAAAATAAAAAACCACACCCCCCCAAACACACCAACCCCCCCGCCAACAACTCACCACAAAAAAAAACCAACTCCACCAAAGCAACACACCCCCAACCCCAACTAAACAAAAACAACCCAAACAACACACTCCTCTACTATATATATATTATATATATATAATATATATATAATGATATATATACTATATATATATATATATATATTATATACTATATATATATATATAATATATATAATATATATATATAGTTATATATAGTATTAATACTATATTATATATATATAATATATATTATATAATATATATATATATATTTATATATATATATATATATATATAAAACTATATATTAATATATTTATATATATATATATTATATATGATGACTTATATTATATATTTAGTATATATAGTTATATATTATTATTATATATATATATGATACTATCATACTATATATATATAATATAATTATATATATCATATATATATTTATATATTTTATATATATATGATTATTATTTATATTGATATTGAATAGCTATTATTAATACTATTCCTCATATCACTATCAATATAAATACATTAACTTCACAAAATAAAATCAATATTAAATGATTATACTATTTATATATATATATGACAAATATATATATAAAACTATAATAAATGTATTATCATATATATATAGTAGTAAATATAATATTATTTAATAAGAATAATAATAATAGTAAAAAAAAATTATATATGTATTTTAATCATAAAATAATTTCATAAACTGTATAATTATATATATATACCAATAATAACTATTAATAAATATAATAACTATACATAAAATATCAATATTAAATAATCCCTAAAATATATACATACAATATATATATCACCTGATCAATAACACACTCATAACTTATCAAATAATAAAATAAATAATATACTACCAGCAAAAAAGACAAACACACAAACCAATTATATATTATATATATGTATATATATATAATAAAATATATAAATAATATATTAAAATATATAGACTAGACATAATCAATAATAACATACTAGCTCCATATAATTACAATACGTACACTCAGCAAAGCAAGTCATAAAATAAAATCAATACTATAAAAAAGTTCTAAACTAAATATATACCTAGACAACACCATATTAATGGTAGAATATAGCTACCAAATCGAACATCAGATAATATCAGTAAGTATCTCACATATAATACATAACCAGAATAAAACTCACCCTAAATCACTCAATTATAAAATAATCACAATACTAACTCAGTAATCCAAACTATAATAATAAATAGCCACACATCAATATCTCATATATTATAATAATATAATACCCCATATAGGAACATATATACCTCACATTATAACCTAAATATCATATAAAAATATCAAACTATAAATCGCAAAAACTATACCTATAAAGTATAAAATACTCATAAATATATATAATATATATATAATAATATAATATATAATATAATATAAAAGAAAATAGCTAATAATAAAACACAAACTAATATAATAGGTATACTTAATTATTATAATATAATATATATATAATATTAATAAAATTAATATATAACATAAAAATTATAATAAATATATAAATTTACTATATATATATAGATAATGTAAGAGATAAAATCAGAAAAGGAATATACATAGAAGAGTGTCAAGGACTTTACTTATCTATATAAACAAGAACTAAAATACATGAATAAAATAAATACTAAAACAACAGTATATAAAAATTGGTATATCAAGATATAGTAAATTAAATATATAAAAAATTTAATATATAATAATAAATATTAATATAATATAAAAATAAAATAATAAATATATTAGGTTGATTTTAAAAATGGATATAAAGATTATATGAAAATATAACTAATATATATATATACTAATTTACAAAAAAATTACAGTTTACACAAATAACTTACAAACAATAGCAGACTGGATCACATAATTCACCCAACCATATAGAAACAACGATTATATAATCATCACCCTAAATATATCAAACTAAACAACATTAACTACTAACAAATACCAATACTACAAATTTTCAAGGGTAGTGCGTCGTAGTCAATAATAATAAAAGCAAACATAACAAAGTATAAAACTACAAAGAGAGGGATACCTTATATATTAAAATAATTACAACTATTCCCATAAACCTACCTGAAACATAAGATCAAACTAATCACAACAACGTATTAACATTGCTACTAAAGAAAATAAAACAACCCACATATCAACTTCCAAAACGACAATATACAGTATATTAACGCACCTATTAAAACACATTACTAATGATATACAACAATAACTTAAACAGAGCACACATTTCATCAAAACATACACAAATATAAAATAAAATATAAATTCTAAATCATAACCCACACACAAGAAACATACAAAACTAACAGGAATATAAACACACCCAGAATGTCGTTGAAAAAACTATATAAAAAACTGAAAAAAACTATATTAACTAAACCAAACAAATACACAACACTATCAAATAAAAAATACCATCATAAAAAAATACATCTAACCCCTCTTCAAAACCCACCAATCCACCAAATATTAAACACAAGACAACCAAACAAGTATCTCATCAACACCTCATTTTAGCACACAAAATGACAGTCCTCCACATAAACAGCCACACCACTCAAAAACCATGCACAATAAATACGAGCCCATCTAAACACTTTAAAAAACTTGCAAACGAACAAAAATCCCACAATATGCAGTAAAAAACAACAATCCTCACCCATCGACGAATATCACACACACAGAAGAACAACAAGCTATAAAACGCACTAACAAACCTGAAAAAAACACACATAAATACCATATCCTCGTAACATAACAATACATAATTCACGACAAAACCAGAATCACAAACATACATTGACTAAGAGACACCACCAATATATTAATCATACCAAAGCCCATCTATCAGCCAACAAACACTACTCACATAAAATACCGCATCCAAATCACAACCACATCACATAAACTCACTTACATATGTCACCACAAGCTAACTAGAAGAGAACCAGAGCCCATGAAACACGTCCTCACACGTCATCTCACTCAAGCAACACAAAATTTCTCGAACCTAATATAGCTACAAGCAAAACAAACATCAAACAAACAAATCTTTACACACAGAACAACGTGTAAGATACGTAGGGTCCGAAGGGGAAACATCAGAACCAGCTCTAATTTAATCTCTCATCTATGTATTACCACAACATACTCTCATACAAAACCAAAAGAAGAGAAAAATATCATCCACACCCAATATCTAATCCCATAGCTCCAACGACCAGAACCTAGAGAAGTAACTCCTGAAAGCGCAGAGTGTCGGTTCCCGGCAAATAGCTCAGGCGCGGTACCTGGACGCCGTTATTCACCTCTTCCATGAGTTGGCGGTGCCGAAGCCGATGAGTAAGGAGAACTCGGAGACGCATTAATACAAACCCCCCTTAAACAAAAAATACAAACAATACTCTCACTGATCTATTAATAATACCTAATACCAAATACTTATAATCACAATCAAAAAATAACAAATAGAAAAAATAAAATAACAAATAAACTAAAATAATAAATTGATGAATAAAATATTAAAATACAAAAAATAACAATAAAATATACACTTAATATAAACACTATACAACAACCACAAATAAAAATATACACCCATCTCACGCGAAGAAAAATAATAACATATAACTTAATATCACGTATATATTACGAAAGGGCGTAAAAGAAGACATTCCCCTATAAAACAAGAATCAATCTTGAAGACTATTAATCGAGATTTTGAAGGATATTAATACCATCAGTTTATCACCACTATTAATTAACACCGTTAATCTGTAAAAACATTATCTAGTTATATTAAAACCGAATTGCTTTGGGTGTCAAATAAAACCTACATTGTCGTGACATCAATGCCATCAATCTACAATAAAAACCAATAAGGGTATAGAAAAAGAATTACAAGATATTTAGCAAGATTTTCAAGCTGTAATCAATCACTCTGTGCATCAATAATGGTATATTATTTATATGTTTGAACAAAAAATAGGCCTTAAATTCAATTATGTTGTTTCAATATCAAGAAACGTTACAATGTATCATTTAACTTTGTTTGATAGTTCCGATAAAGAAATTTATACCTAGCAGAATATAAACATTTTACACAAGTCAAGTCCTAAAAGTATTAATTACTTCATACAAAAACTTTATTTCTATAAAATTATAAATAATCACTTTTCTAACTTGCGGTGCTGTGAGGAATGAGCTCATTTTTTATATGTTTGAACACAAAAATCCAAATACAAATTTTAAATTTCAATATTTTTGATCAAACATATTTAAATTATTTTGAAGTTTGGTCTAAAAGTATAAAAGCTATTAAATATATTTCTCGAATATGTATACACAATTTAGTATTTCTACTCATACACAATTAAAAAACCTTTATCTAAAAAAATAAATTATAATCTACTTTATTCTACGACCTGTATTTCAGGCGGAATGGAACTACAAATTTTTAAACTACATCACTAAATCTTTAAAATTATTTTTTTTTTAAATAAACAATGAAGATCAGGACTGAGACGCAAGAAGTAACATTTAACAGCTATTAAAATCCGAAAATACCATAGTATTCCATAACAACAAAAACCTTTTTTAAAAATATTTAAATAATATCAATCATTTTCTACGTCACTGTTGTATTTCAGAGGGAATGGCCATTTATATGTTTATGAACCCAAAATTCTAAATATTTCTAATAAAAATATTTCTAAATTTTTGCCAATACTTCAATTGTTGAGTAACTGTTATACTCCCATAAGAATAATAACAAAGTCTTATAAAACATAAGAAATCATAGTATTCCTGAAACTTTCCTGTCTAGAGTGTTACTTCCTCACTGCAGTATCTCTACTCCAGTTTGAGTTTTTTTTCATGAGGATTGTTGGCAACTATTATTTGTGTGTATTAACCACAAAATTCCGTCTAATAAAATATTTTTAAAAATTCAATAATAATTTGTGACAAAATTTAAAAATAGGACTGTTACTCTCCCTATAATTAGTATTAATCAGCTATAGTATATAATAATTGCTAGTAGTTCATTTGATGAAAATTTAATATGTCCTTTAAGATTGATTAATGATCTAGGAACTTGACTGGAATGTGACAATCTTTGATAGACTTATGTAGCTACAATTATTATAAAATAATTATAAAAATATTCCTTTAAAAAGAAAATGTAATAATAAATTTTATTGATATAAAATTAAAATAATTCAGGACTGGATATACATCATAAGGTATATATAGCAACAGTGTGCATACATCTGATAATACCATAGTATTCCTCACACACTCCAAAATCCTTATCTTAAAATTTATAAAATCACTTTTCTATAGACACTGCATATTTCAGGTATATATAGGATAATGGCATTTATTGTTATTATTAGATACTATTACAAAAATTTCTCATAAATTTTCAAAATTTTGACTCTGACACATTCAAAATTAAGAGGAACTGTTATAATTAACTTCTCCTGAGTATAACAGCTATTAATAGAATTATTCCGAATGAGACGAGATGAACTCTTCACATTGATATTTTCCTGAAAATAAATGCCTTTCATTAATAAATATATAAATAATCCATTCTTTCTTCATCCCAACTTCAAAATCAGTGTGCAATTATATGTGTATTGAACTTTCATAAATCCTAAAATTTTCAATAAATTTTACAAAATTTTTTATGCTACTAAAATTAAAATTAGATAAGGACTGTTACTCCATAAGTTAATATTACATTAGCTTATTAAAATATCCGTAATATGATACTTCATTAGTATTCCTTACATTCTCATAAACCTTTCTAAAAATATTAAAAAAAATCAACTTTTCTATACGAATTGTTATTTTCTCAAGTAGTAAAGGAATAATGTGCCACTTTATATGTTTTAAACCACTTTCAAAAATCCAAAAATTTAAAAAGTTTAAAATTTGACAAAATTATTATTGAGGACTGTTTATTCAAATAAGTATTATATACAGCTTTTTAATAGTATATCCTATTAGATATATACCATAGTTTTTCTTCTACTACAATAAATCTTTTTCTATATTAATATAAAATATCATTATTTATCTACGATCCTTAAGTAAATATTATATTCTTAGGTATGGATATTGGCTTTACATTTATTATATGTTTTATCTCTATGGGTAAAATTCCATAATTAAATTTCATAAAATTTGACAAAATTATAATAAATTGTAAGGAAATTTGTTACTTCCAAATTATTGTTTCCTATAACATCTACGAAGCAAATTTAGATACCATAGTTACCCTCCTTAAAAAATTATAATTTATAAAAGATTTATTAATAAATAATCACTTTTCTTATTACGAACTTATATAATATTTCTAGGATGAGATAATTGCTACATTTATATGCTAGAACCACATAAATTCTATAAATTTCTATCAAGGCATAATTTCTTGAAGTAAAAATTGTGAAAGGATTAATTACTCCAAAATATATATATTATATATAACGCTGGTTGAAAAAATACCGTTAATAATAATGAGATACTAATATTTACATAGTATATCCTCACCACAAAATTATACATTTTTTATAAAAAATTAATATAAATAATCACTTTTCTAGGACTTGTATTTCAGGTAGAATGATGGCCTTTAATTTATATTAGTTTATTCGAAGACAAAATCCTAATTAAATTTCGTAATTTATTAAAGATATTTGACTATATTATATTAATTGTAGGTAACTTGGTACTAGAAAAGTATATATACGCATTAAATAATTTCCGTAATTTAGTAATAACTCTATTAGTATCCTCACACTAATAATACTTATCTTAAAAAATATTATCAATTAATCACTTTTCTACGTCCTGTGTTTCAGGAGGAATGGTATATATATATGGCTCATATTCATTATATGTGTTCCAATATAAACATATTAAAAATATCTTAAAATTTCAATTTATATTTTGTACAAATAATAACATTGATATAGGTATATATGTATACTTATCATTATTTATACTGTAATTTCTGTAATAATCTGAAGTATTATTTGATGATGAGGATGAATAGTGATTTACGATCAATACAAATTACCATTATTCATAATATAGTAAATTAATATAGTATTAAATAATTATATTTTATTCCTCTCTCTAATTTTTTCTTTTAACTGAATCCTGGTGAATTTGCAAGAGAGGAAGAGATGGGCCCATTAAATAGTGAAATGTGATTGAGACCACAAGAAAATCCGAGAAAGAAGAATTTTAAAGTGTCAAAATTATTGAGAAGAATGTAAAATTGAGGACTTGTTTACGTACGAGAGAAAAGTATTAGCGAGGCTAGAGTATAAGAGAAGAGATGCCGAGAGATACCAGAGAATTCCTCAGATCACAAGTGACCTGTGATCGTAAAGAAATATAGAAAGACAGAACACCTTGAAGAGAGACTTCGAGCCGTAGAGAGAAGAGAGAGCGAGGCTTCCTTCTCATCTGGTTTCATTACTAGCTTGTATAACTCAGCTGATTCTATATGCTATAATTATAACTCCACCGATTATTTATATACCATTAATAAAAACATCTTAATTTATTTCCAACCTAACCCGGTCCAATTTCTTAAATAGTTTTCGGTTAGAATTTATATATAGGCATTTATCTATATTTAATCCCAAAAAATTCTCCTAAAATTTAAAAATATTTATAGATCAAAATTTAAATGTGGACTGTTATCCCCTAAAAGATATTAATTATCAGCTATAAAATCCTAAATTTATGCAATTATGTGTTTAGCTACTAAATAATTCTTAGTAAAAATCTAAATGAAATATAAATAAAGGAAGAATTTCAAAATCTGGAAAACCAAACATTTATTGTAATATTGAAATTACGAGGGAGATGGTCTCAAGTCAACTTTCAATAAGAGTGGAAGAAGATATTCTACATAAAATTTCATTTTATGAATATTCTTCTATTTCTTTGAAACAGAGAGTTTAATGTGTTTTGACTGTTACTCCTAAAACAGCAAATAAGTCAGCTATTAAAAAATCGAGAGATCGAAAGTTAAGTTATATTCGACATATAATATGCTATTCATACTTAATATTAAATAAATACTTAATAACTGTGTTCTACGAATTCTGATATCTGGACGGATAGGGCCCATGGCAACAGTATATACTACTAATGTTTTCCTCCTACATCATGACAATGCTCGACCTTAAACTTGTCAATAATGAGTATTTTGAAATCTATAAATATATTTTAAATTTTTTAGATGGTTCACTTGCGTGCGCTTTATCGTTACAAAAAGCATACGACAACAGCTATTAATTATAGATCTCGCAGAAACCCCTAGGATCACTATATGTGTCTGCTACTACACACCACAACCACGGAACTTCAAATATTAAAACCTAATTCTTTAACACACATTTTCTCCCTACACTTATATATTAGTGAGGGCGACCGTAGTTTACCTTTCCGATGTGACGTAATGGTACTCCATTTTTATATGTATTATATTGACCACATAAAATCTTTAAAATTTTCAAAAATTACAATGATTTTGACCTACTTTCAATATTAAGGCACTGTTACTTCAAAAGATTATTAATTAACAGTAAGCTATTAAATATCCTCTGAAGATACCATAGTTTTCCTCACACAAAAAACCTTATCTATTAAAAATATTAATACATTAATCATAAATAGGTATAAATTGTATTTCAGGGTATTAAGAATATGCTAATTTTATTCAATTTTATATATGTTTGAACCACAAAAACCTATAAATAAATATATTTTATATATTCTATTATTTTTATTATATATATATATGAGCTCACTAAATTAAATATTTGAGGTATGATGTTACTTTTCCAAAAAGAATATGAACAGCTATTAAAAAATCCGAATACACCTTAGTATTCCTTTACCACACACACTAAATCTCTTTTCTATAAAATATTAAAAATCACTTTTTCTAATCTCTATTCCTCCAGATAGAGTTATTCCTCATTGAAATTCTTTGAACTCTTACATAAAATCCTTAAAATTTTCAAAATATTATTGACAAATTTAATGAGACATTGTTACTCTCAAATTAGTAATATTAACGTACTATTATATTAATCCGGTAAATGATAACCATAGTATTTCCTCACACAAAATCTTTTTCTAAATTTTTATCTATAATAAAATACATCCTTTCTAACGCACCTGTGTTAAGGAAGTAAAATGATTATTTTATATTAGGTTTATATTAAGTAACTTTTCACTTACTTTAACTAGTGATAGTAACGTTACAATATCGAAACGTCTTCATAAATTTCAAAATTCAAAATTTTGACAAAATTATAAATGAAGGATGATTACTCCAAATTAAGTTATAACAGCTTATTATTTAAATTATCACGAGATACTCCACATAGATATTTCTCACAACAAAAAAAACTTTAATTTCAAAAAAATATAAATAAATCACTTTTACGATAATTGTATTTGAGGAGGTATGGCCATTTATATGTTTAAAACACAAAAATCCAAAATTTAAAATATTTAAAATATTTGACAAAATTAAATTGAGGTGACTGTTATCTCAAAAGTTATATACAGCCTAATTAAAAATTCGATATAAGATACTTTCATATTATATTCTTCACACAATAAATAAACTCTAACGGAGTTTTTAAAACTCCACTAGACTCTGAAAGGAACATCAATTGGACTATCTTCGCTTTTTAGATGAATTTTGTAGTTTTTATGTTGAACCACATAAAAAATCCTAAAAATTTAAAAATTTATACTCATCCTCTAATTTCTCGACAAAAATTATTAAACTCTAGTGATGGCCATTTTCTCAGAGAGAGTGTGGAATTTAATAACAGATCTCTAATTTAAAAGGCGTCGTATATTGATACCTATAAGTCTCCTCACAACTACCAACTCA
Organism: Trachelipus rathkii; assembly: GCA_015478945.1. NCBI lineage: Eukaryota > Metazoa > Arthropoda > Malacostraca > Isopoda > Trachelipodidae > Trachelipus > Trachelipus rathkii. The sequence continues at coordinate 3,459 of JABUQX010093512.1, read as the reverse complement.
CTATTTTAAATATAGTATGATCTATATTACTTTAATTGAAGAAGTCTCGTAGAGTGATATATCAGGAGGTTACCTGAGACATTTTCCCTCTGATTCTGAACCACTCAAAAATCCTAATTATCCCCTGCACCAAACTCTTAATATTTGATTTCAGAACAGAAACTCTCTAATAACTCGCGAGTGTGACTGTTACTCCTCACAATGTAGTAACAGCTATATTAAAATCCTCGATAAGATTTTTCTAATTCTTTTGTTCTACTGCACTCATCACGCGAGGGCCTGAAATATTAATTGTAAAATCAATGTGAAGTATAAAAATATTACTGTGAAATTGATTTGTAAATCAAGAGAAAAATCAAACAAGTTTTTTTTTATATAAACACATAAAAATAGAAATCCTTAAAATTTCAAATTTCAAATTTTGACAAAATGATAAACTCCTAGATCTTCAGACTGGTTACTACCCAATGAGAGAATAATAACTATGCATATTAAATAATAATCGCCGATTAGTAATCAGATAATACCCATAATCTGGTGTGGCAATACACAGACAAAATAAAATATCTTTTCATATTAATAATTAATTTAGAAAAATTCTATACATTTATAACTGAGCCCGTCCTGTATTTCAGGAGAGAAATAGAGACTAGCATTATATTGATTTGAACTCCACATTAAAATATATACCTACCAAAATACTTTCTCCATAATATGATTCTAAATTTAATTGTATAAGAGACTTTGATTATTCTATAGAAGTCTGTTAGATGGTAAATTAAATCTTGCATAGGATACCATGTATTCATCACACATAATAAACCTTTTTCATAAAAAATATAAAATCACTTTTCTACGACCTGTTATATGTTATTTCAAGAGGAATGGCGATTTATATGATTGAACAACAAAAAAATATCCTCAAAAATTTAAATTTTTCAAAATATTTTTGACAAATTAAATTGAGATAGTTATCTTCTTAAAGTTATAAAAGCTTTATAATTTACATTTCCGAATATTATGGATATCATAGATTCCTCCATATACTCAATAAATATCCTTTTATTTTATCACGACAATTCAGGGAGAGAAACAGGCGTTTTTATTACTCTACTAGTTTCTACCGCTTGATGTCATTATGACCAAGTTGGCAAAGGTGCCCACAGTTGATCAAGATGGCCATTTATATGTTTGAAGACTATCAAGAATTTATCCCTGCTTTCCTCTCTCTACCTGAAACTTTTGAGACTCAACCAATTCTAAGATTTGAGGCACATATTGTACTCGCAAATCGTGGATATACTTCACGACTACTTGCTGAGTTAAAAAATGACCTGCTTAATAGGTGTAGGATTATCGCATTTTGAGTGTTGTTATTAACACAGGTCACTATTCTCCAAAATACCTTATATAGTGAAAGTATAAAAAGGCTTCTGCGTTTATGCGTGACGTGGACTTGTTAGTATTGCAGGTGTTTTGTTAGAGATGTTATTCATACACTCAACCTCTCGTTATATAACTTTTAGTATTGAAAACTCTCACAGAAAAATCTCCTACAAATACCATCAAATTATCTAAATATTTCATAGTTCACATTTCTTACAAGGAACAGTAATTCGAAAAGTGTTACAAAGTCCCCTGTGTGATTTGACGCGGACACGAGTTCCGACCCTACTTAAAGGCACGCGTATTAAAAAAATGTCCCAACCAAAAAATGTCAATAAATAGTCTTACACACAAAAATACTATAATCGGCATAAACACTATACAAATCACCCTCACTCCTTCTACATCGAGACTCCTCGCCTGAGTATCCCGCAGGAATGGCCTTTTATTTTGATTTTAATTAAACTAAAATAAAATCCTAAAATTTCAAAATTTCAAAATTTTTGACAAAATTAATAATTAGATTGAGTTGACTGTTACTCCAAAAGATTAACAGCTATTAAAATCCGATGATACCATCCTTTCCTTCACACACTCTATCCTTTCTAAAAAATAATTAATAAAATCTAGTCTGCTTTCTTACTGACCTGTATAGCAGAAAGAAAGGACTTATATTTTATATATGTATATATTTGAAGCAAAACGAGCGGCATTCTTCAAATTTTCAAATTAATTTGACAAAAAATTTAATTGAGTGACTGTTTACTATATATAATTTCATACAGCTATTAAAATTAATAAAATATCACAGAAATGCAGACCTTCAATTAAGTTCATATTTCAAATCAATTAAAAATCTTTTCAAAATATTAAAATCACTTTTCTTAAGATAAATCATGTATATAAGGATTTATTAACATGAGCCATTTATTTTGTATTTTGAACCACAAAATCCTAATAATTTTTCAATAATAATTTTCTTAAATAATATTATTATTTATTATAATATTGGTGACAAAATATTAAATTGATGAGACTGTTTAACTTTAACAATGAAGAAACGTTGTCCAGTTTCAAAAATTTCTGAATAAAAGATATCACATTGTATTTCACTCACATCAATAAAATAACCTTTTCTAAAAAATATAATAATATATCACTTTTTTTCGTATTATTGTATTTTTAAATGAATGGCTATAGGAATGTTTGAATTGTTTAAACCACAAACATTTCTTAAGTTTGTAATTCTCGTAAACAAATTTTTGACAAAATTATTAATTTGAATAGGACTATGAAGTCTCCAAAAGTTATATTTATAACGACATATTTAAAAATTTATTCAGATATGAATACCATTAATATAGAATATTCCACACACAAAAACCTTTCTAAATATATTTAATTAAATCACTTTTCTATCGAATTGTATTTCAGGAGAATGGCCATTTATATGTTTAACCATCAAAAATTCCAAAAAAAATTTCTAAAAATTTTTTAATATATTATTTGACAATTATATTACATGTAAAGATTGTGGCTCCAACGTAAATGTATTTAACAGCTTACATGAAAGTTTCGCATTTACCATTAGTATATTCCTACATCACATAAAACAGGTTTCTAAAATAGTTAAAAATCACTTTTCTACGACCTGATATTTTCAGGTAATGTTAAATGGGCCATTTTATGTGTTTTATTGAACTCATAAAAAACTTACCTTAAAAAAAATTTCTAAAATTTTGACATAATTAATAAATTGAAAGAGAATATGGGACAGAACAGATTCCTGAGGAAAAAATATCCGAAGTAATATACCATAGTATCTATTCACAATTAAAACCTTTCTAAAATTATATAAACAAAAACCTTTATATTCTTTTTATTTTATTATTAAACTGATTCATAGTTTACATTTAGGGACTGGCCTTATATATTTAATATTGTTTTGAACTTTCAGTAGCAAAAAATTCCATAATAAAAATTTTATAAATTTCAAATATATTTATTTGATACAAAATTAAATGAGGACTGTTTACTCCAAAAGTATTGAATAAGCTATTTAAAAATAAATAC
>JABUQX010093511.1:22500-30000 GCA_015478945.1 Trachelipus rathkii | reverse complement strand
CTTAAGGCTTAATGTCAACTTCCTATTTCTCTACCCTCTATTATATATATTTCTTTAAATCGATCAGGAACTTAAATTAACAGAAAATTACAATAATAATTAGAGAAATTAACTTTTATTACAATATGTTACTAATCAATCGCTACACTTATCAATATTTACCAACGATAATTTCCTTACTAATTTCATATATCTATTTTCTGTAACGTTTCAGGATCATATTTCTACTTGACAATCCTGCAAAAAATATCTTAATTTACTGACTCACTTTGCCTTTACTTTTTTAAATAAGTCTACTAAATTACTACATTATATCTCGTTGTTCAGTTATCCATGGATTTGTTTCTCTGATCTTAATTAATAACCTCTTAATTCTTAATAATTTAAATACAATTCATTAACTTCATTGCCATTTTACAGCAATTAACAAATTTGTTTCGAAACTGAATGGAATTAATGTATACACTCTTCCGTCCACATTTCTGAAACGGCTTTACAATAGTTTCCCCTTAGAGACTTGACCTATTTTGGATTCAACCCATTAAAGAATTATGATAAGACTTACTCTTATCCTCCGCAAGACACTTGGTAGTGCAACTACGTTTAGTTCCTTCTACCTAATCCACTGTTACAACAGATTTACAAAATAAAAAATTCCATACAATATTTTTAATTTTTAGTTAATTCTTTACTTTATTCATATTTGGTTGCAGCATAAAAATAGCCAATAAAAGAACTTTGGCAATTCGCAATTTCTAATAATCATCAATATTTTATTTATTTCCTTACTATTTCTCAATAACCTTTAACGGTCAAAATTCAGTAATTCGATCACAAAGCTCTTAACTGGATTGTATGAACAGCATTATTAATATACTTCACTTAATCTTGCAGAAACACTTTCGTTGGCTTTCACTTTAACTTTACATCCCATTGTCTCTACTTAGAAAATAAATTGATAGCATTTATCTAATCAACATTATCTCATGTAAAAAAATATACATTGTATAATGTATATTATGTACCTTATACATGTATATTATTATTTTTATATACTTATAATATATATATATTGAATATATATATATATATATATATAATATATATATATATATATTATATAATATATATATATATATATATAATATATATATATATATATATATATTATATATTATATATATATATATATATTATTTATATATATATATATATATATATATATATATATATATATATATATATATATATATATATATATATATATATATATATATATATATATATATATTATATTTTCATATATATATTTATATATTATTGTTTTTTTTATTCAAGTGCCATATTGAAGATGTGAAATTTGATTTTAAAATCCTATTTGAGTAAAAAAATTAAAAAAAAAAACTTTTTTTTAATAAAAAAAAATTAACTAAAATACACCATGAGCTTGGTTTGAATGCACCCTAAATGTATTTGGAATTTGCCATGACGTCAAAGGTCCATTGTTATGACTTTTGATTTTTGACGACTGGCAAAAAGCCCAGCCCTACTCTCTTGCAACATATTGAGCAATGAGAAAAAGGTGCAGACCTAAATATACACATTTTGGAGCCAGAACTATGTTTCTGGTTCTGCCACAACTGGCATAATAACAAATACTATAATAATTATAAAAGATTTAAAAAATCAAACTTAATACTTTAAACAGGCGACTAAATAAAAGAAAATAATAATAAAAAATAACTAATTTTTATATATTTTTTTTTAACATATAACTAAGTGGCCTAGGCCACCATACCTAGGCCTGAAGAAGTTAGCAGCATAGGCTAAAATATTAGAAGAGGCCTTTCAACCCCAGATAAGGAGTGATATATCATATTGGAGGAACTTCTTTTTCATAGGTAAGCATCAAACTAAGCTCATTCTTGTATAGCTGATAGTTTGATTTTAGTTCTTACCCACCATACTTTATATGGTAGAAAAAAATAGAGAAGCTAACCTAAAACCTTTAAATTTAATTTTAATTACTCAAATATTTGACTTTGTCAAAATTTAATAAAAATAAACTTTCAGTTTAAAGTAAAAAGTCAAGTTTCATATTTTGATATAGGCTACTGAATAGAGAGAAAAGAAAATTAATAATAATAATAATAATAATAATAATAATAATAATAATAATAATAATAATAATAATAATAATAATAATAATAATAATAATAATAATAATAATAAATAATAATAAAATAATAATAATATATAATTAATAATAATAATAATAATAATAATAATAATAATAAAAAATAAATAAAATAGGAGCTTATAAGATCCCATCCTTACAGATTGGGTGTCTTGCTCGCTCAAATTCCACTAATACATCAACTGGTTATGGTAATGGTTGTATCACAGAAGAGGAAAGAAGATCAGCTATAAAGAGGATTTTTTTTAACAGATTTTAATAATTAATAATAACCCCTATAAATAGTTGTAAAGTTTTTTATAGTAAAAATTTTAAAATCAACTATCTTTGAAAAAATTCCTCTTTTAATTCTTTCTTCATTAATTAATCATATATATTTTTTCTGTGAATGGCGCAGTCGACAGGATAAGCTTTCTCCTGAATTTCCTCTACAAGCTGTATTCCCTCCTCATCTGTGTTTTGGCCTTAAAAAATATTGGCCTTTTTAAGCCCATAGCCTATCGAGACGACAACATATTAACAAAAAAAAATATGCGGTACATAAACTTATGTTACTGTATACTATGTAAAGTTATTGACTTCATTATTAATATTAAACTTATAGAAAAATAATTTGAGTGAAGCCAACAAGAGGCTATCGAGACTGACCAGGTATGCCGACTATAAAAAAAAAAAAAAAAAAAAAAAAAAAAAAATTATTCTGCAATATTAAACATTTAGTAAGTTATTTTTAATATGGATATAGTGGACCCAAATGTAGAGTTAAAATTTGTTGAAGAAATGATAAGTGAGGGCAACCCCAACCTCATTATTTCAACAAGTTTTATCTCTAGTCAAACAAAGAGGGACAAAAAGGGCCATTGTTACAAAATTGATAAATAAGATAACAGCTGATATAGATTTATATACTGATAATGAGTTAAAGGGTCTCATCTTAAATTTAAAAACAAAATTAAAAGAAGTTACAGAGTTGGACAATAAAATAATAAATGTTTACGCTGACTGTCAAGAATTCACATTTGAAAGCGCAGATAAAATTTGTGAAAAAAATGAGTACTATGCCTTTGGCATCTCATCTCTCATAAGTGAACTTGAAAATAAAATAAGCCCTATGCAGAATATTTCTTCTCATAATAATCATATTGAAACTGGTTTCTCTGGTTTAAAAAGACCCGAACTCCAGCTCCCTGAATTTGATGGAAAGCCTGAAGACTTTGATAGGTTCATAAAAAACTTTGAAGAAATAATGGATAGGGAGAAATACAATAAATTTGCTAGACATTCTTGTCTAATGAAACAACTCAAAGGTCCAGCAAAAATTTTAATACAAAAAAGCCCTATGGCAGATATGGATTATGATATGGCAAAAAATTTGCTTAAAACCGCTTTCAGCAATAAAACCTTGCAACAATTTTCAGTAATAGAAAAAATCATAAAATTAAAATTAACTAATGACTTTTACACATGGATCAGTGAGGCTAAATTAATAGAAAGCCAAATAGATAGTTTAAAAATAAATAGTAAAGTGATTTGCCAATATTTTTTGTGGAATAGTTTGCCTGAAATATATCAAACCCAATATATAAACATTACAAATAATACTTATCCAAATTTAGATGAAATTTTAAATAATGCATTTGAAGTTCATAATAGAATTGGGAAGAGTGGGTTAGTAAATACAAAAACAAATGCAAATACATACACTAATAAAACAACATCACAAGTTGAGAAAAAAACAGTAGCTTTAGCTACTAATATTGATGTGAATCAAAAACAAAAAACAAATACTGAAACAACAAAAAGGGTGGGTTGTTCCATTTGTCAAACATTACAAACATCAGATTGTATGGACCATAAATTGTATAGTTGCCCAACTTTCAAAACACCTGAATCCAAATTGCAAAAAAAATCAAAGAATTGGGAGGTTGTATTAATTGTGGATATTAAATCATTAAATTGAACTTGTAAGTTCAATTAGTAATAAGTAGAAAAATTTTAATTCATGGCACTCAGTCATTTTTAATGTATTAAAAAAACAAAGTGGACCTAATCCAACTCAAAAACCAAAAAAACAATAAAAATAAAAATAATGCACAAGCAGAAACATCAACCAATGTTGTTGAACTAAATGTTACACCTGTAGATAACCCATCTTCAGAACAAGTAGCAAATTGTTTATTATTAAGTTCCTTAAATGTAACAAGTAGTCAAAATATAACACTTCCTACTTTCACCACAACTTGTATAAATAAAAACAATAACAACAAGACTTGCGGGTTTTATATGATTCTGGGTCTGAAATAAATTTTATATCAAACAGTAGCACAAAAAATTAAATATAAAGTTGTACAGTCTGAAATAATGCTTAATGTAAAGGGTTTCAATGAAAGCAAATATTACAAAACTTCTATTATAGAAATTGATATAAAAATAAATAATAAAAATAACAGTATTGTAGCAGCTGTAGTCCCTTCAATACAAACCAGAGTGAATATACCTTCCCCTCAAATTGTAAAGGCATTTGAGGAACATAAAATACCTTTAGCTGATAAACACCTGAGAAATAAGAATAATAGGGAAATCCATATACTATTAGGTGTGAATGGAGCCCACATAATACCAATAAATGCATGTTCATTTGGTTTAACAAACAACAGTTCATTGTTATATTACACTTCTTTAGGAATCTTATTAGCTGGGGACTTGAATAAATTAATAAAAAATTTGCCATATTTGAAGTATATAAAGAAATTTACAGAGCAGACCGACTTGCTCGCAAAAAATGTCAAAATAGAAAAGATGGAATGACTAGAAATGGATTACTCTATAACATCGATAGCTCAAAATAATAATACTAGCATAAATTGGAGATGATCTAGTAAATAAAAAATTTAAAAGATTATTAAATAATGATAGTTTTGAATGTCCTAAAAAATTCTCAGAGTTAGATATGGAACTTATAAAATACTTGATTACAAATACACATGTAGATATGGATACAGGTCGATTGATTATGCCTTGTTTATGGAATAATAAATTAATAAAATTTTTGCCAAATAATTTTTATTTGGCTAATTCTGTATTGAAATCAATACTTAAAAAATATAAAAAAGAGCCTCTAAAATTAGAAGCGTACAATAATGTCATAATTGACCAACTTAACCAAGGTATCATTCAACCTGTTGAAATAAATACAGTAAAAAATAATAACAAAGTTTCATTTCTAACTCTGAAAATTTTTTAGGACATTCAAAACTATCATAGTTTAATAAATCTTTTAAATTTTTATTTACTAGATCATCATCCAATTCTATGCTAGTATTATTATTTTGAGCTAGAGATGTGATAGAGTAATCCATTTCTAGTCATTCCATCTTATTTTCTATTTTGACATTTTTTTGCGAGCAAGTCGGCCTGCTCTGTAAATTTCTTTATATACTTCAAATATGGCAAATTTTTTATAAATTTATTCAAGTCCCCAGCTAATAAGATTCCTAAAGAAGTGTTGATTGTTAAACCAAATGAACATGCATTTATTGGTATTATGTGGGCTCCATTCACACCTAATAGTATATGGATTTCCCTATTATTCTTATTTCTTAGGTGTTTATCAGCTAAAGGTATTTTATGTTCCTCAAATGCCTTTACAATTTGAGGGGAAGGTATATTCACTCTGGTTTGTATTGAAGGGACTACAGCTGCTACAATACTGTTATTTTTATTATTTATTTTTATATCAATTTCTATAATAGAAGTTTTGTAATATTTGCTTTCATTGAAACCTTTTATGTTAAGCATTATTTCAGACTGTACAACTTTATATTTAATTTTTTGTGCTACTGTTTGTGATATAAAATTTATTTCAGACCCAGAATCGTATAAAACCCGCAAGTCTTGGTTGTTATTGCTTTTATTTATACAAGTTGTGGTGAAAGTAGGAAGTGTTATATTTTGACTACTTGTTACATTTAAGGAACTTAATAACAAACAATTTGCTACTTGTTCTGAAGATGGGTTATCTACAGGTGTAACATTTAGTTCAACAACATTGGTTGATGTTTCTGCTTGTGCATTATTTTTATTTTTATTGTTTTTTGGTTTTTGAGTTGGATTAGGTCCACTTTGTTTTTTAATACATAAAAATGCTGAGTGCCATGAATTACAATTTCTACATTTATTACTAAATTTGAACTTACAAGTTTCAATTTTATGATTTAAATATCCACACTTAATACAACCTCCCAATTCTTTGATTTTTTGCAATTTGGATTCAGGTGTTTTGAAAGTTGGGCAACTATACAATTTATGGTCCATACAATCTGATGTTTGCAATGTTTGACAAATGGAACAACCCACCCTTTTTGTTGTTTCAGTATTTGTTTTTTGTTTTTGATTCACATCAATATTAGTAGCTAAAGCTACTGTTTTTTTCTCAACTTGTGATGTTGTTTTATTAGTGTATGTATTTGCATTTGTTTTTGTATTTACTAACCCACTCTTCCCAATTCTATTATGAACTTCAAATGCATTATTTAAAATTTCATCTAAATTTGGATATGTATTATTTGTAATGTTTATATATTGGGTTTGATATATTTCAGGCAAACTATTCCACAAAAAATATTGGCAAATCACTTTACTATTTATTTTTAAACTATCTATTTGGCTTTCTATTAATTTAGCTTCACTTATCCATGTGTAAAAGTCATTTGTTAATTTTAATTTTATCAGTTTTTCAATAACTGAATATTGTTGTAAAGTTTTATTACTGAAGGCACATTTAAGCAAATTTTTCGCCATATCATAATCCATATCGGCTAAAGGGCTTTTTTGTATTAAAATTTTTGCTGGACCTTTGAGTTGTTTCATTAGACAAGAATGTCTAGCAAATTTATTGTATTTCTCCCTATCCATTATTTCCTCAAAGTTTTTTATGAACCTATCAAAGTCTTCAGGCTTTCCATCAAATTCAGGAAGCTGGAGTTCGGGTCTTTTTAAACCAGAGAAACCAGTTTCATTATAATTATTATTAGAGGAAATATTATGCATAGGGCTTATTTTATTTTCTAGTTCACTTATTAAAGATGAGATGCCAAAGGCATAGTACTCATTTTTTTCACAAATTTTATCTGCGCTTTCAAATGTGAATTCTTGACAGTCAGCGTAAACATTTATTATTTTATTGTCCAACTCTGTAACTTCTTTTAATTTTGTTTTTAAATTTAAGATGAGACCCTTTAACTCATTATCAGTATATAAATCTATATCAGCTGTGATCTTATTTATCAATTTTGTAACAATGG
>JABUQX010093511.1:15000-20000 GCA_015478945.1 Trachelipus rathkii | reverse complement strand
AGTGTCTTGCGGAGATAAGATTAGGGCTTATCCACAATGGCTTTAATGGTTGAATCCCAAATAGGTCAAGTCCTTAAGGGGGGAAAACTATTTGTAAAGCCGCTTTTCAGAATGTGGACGGAAGAAGTGTATACATTAATTCCATTCAGTTTCGAAACAAAATTTGTTATTGCTGTAAAAATGGCAATGAAGTTAATGATTGTATTTAAATATTAGAATTAAGAGGTTATTAAATTAAGATCAAGAGAAACAAATCCATGGATTACTGAACAACAGATATAATGAGAATTTAGTAACTTATTAAAAAAGTAAAGCCAAAGTGAGTCAAGTTAAATTAAGATATTTTTGGCAGGATGTCAAGTAGAAAATGATCTGAAACGTTACAGAAAATTAAGATATATGAAATTTAGTAAGGAAATTATCGTTGGAATATTGATAAGTGTTAGCGATATTAGTAACATATTGTTAATAAAGTAATTTCTCTAATTATTATTGTAATTTCTGTAATTTAAGTTCCTTGATCGAATTAAAGAAATATATATAATAGAGGGGTAGAGAAATGGAAGTTGACATTAAGCCTTAAGCTTTAAATATTTAATTTTGATTTAGCATATTATAAAAAAATAAATAATAAAAATGAAAAAAGGACTAAACTTAAAAATATTTTGTTTTGCCAGACATTAATAGACAATAGGCTGAATTTTTCTAATTTTAAGTTGGGAAATGATCAAGTAATCTCTTAATTTTATATTAATTATTAAATAATGAGGGCCAGTGTAAGATTATTGATCATTATTAAACAAATTGATCACAAGAAGTAAGACTTACCGTAATCCACCTTATAATTTTTTCTTTTCTTTTAGAAAAACCCAATCTTAAAGCTTTAGAATCTCACCGTATTATATAAATAAAATAATGAAAAGGCTTACAGTAAACTTAGCTATTAAAATAAGATATTACAGTCAATCTAATAAAGAGTTTGATAAGACACTTTCATTATTAATAACTTTAAAAAATAGATTGTTTACAATTTTTAAATGATAAACATTTTAATTTATCAAAAAAATTATGATTAGGTTACTACTTAAACATAAATACATATACTATTAATATTGTGTTGTTTTTATATTATTATTCTTCTGTTTGTTATTATATTATTTTATGTTATATTATATATTCAAACTATTACATTTATTACCGTCGCTTAAACGTTAGGTTCCTTTATTTTACTAATGCTTAATTTTCCAATTTATTATGATTATTAATAATATAACGAATTCAAATACGCATATGATATTTAAATGATATATGGATATATTATCTTAATTATAATTTTTTTTTCTTTTAGTTATTTATTATTTATATAATTTATATTCATTTATTTGTGTATCAAAAACTTTCATTAATTTCGGCGACCGCCATTTTGTACGAAAAAATTAGTTGGTCACATTTTAATTAGAACTCATGTTTTTCAATTAGGTCCCTTTTGTAACAACTGTAAAAGTTACCTTTATATAATATATTAATAAATCATAGATAGCTTATATAATGTTATTTGGATTCTATTCATTTAAATTCAGACTATAATATATATATATATATTATATATTATATATATATATATATATAATATATTATATATATATATATTATAATATATATATATATATATATATATATATATATATATATTATATATATATATATATATATATACTATATATTATATATATAGGCCAGGCGTTTGGATTAGGGACCCTTGTGTCTAAAAACTGCGAAAGCTACATAAAAAAATGAATACATTTTTGAATTCAGCGAACATTTTAATGCAGGAAACAAAAAAAAAAATTTTTTTTTTTTAAATAATTATTACTTTAATAAATATTTTCCAAAAAACTAAGAAAAATCTTACGTTGGAAACCTTATTTCACATGTTACACATATAAAAATAAATTTTCTTTATATATTTTCTATATTTTATGGTTAACTTTCTCAACAAAAATATTTTTTTTCGGTTCTTAACCTAAAAAATACCGTTTTTATATTGGTTAAAAAATTATTTCACCAGCAGTCACCGCTGGTCGTGGGTACGGGAGGGCGGAACCCCCAGTAGATACCTTGTGTGCATTGCATTTACGTTAATAAATAAAAAAAAAAAAATAATTTTTCATTCCATCTCATGCAAGTCGTAATTTTCAAGATATCTCAAGCCTCATAAATTTGGGGGAACGCGACAATTGTCGTACATCAAAAACTATTTATTATTTTTTTATTTTTTTTTTAGCGCACTTCATTTTATTTCTTCTTCATTTTCCTACATTAAAATGTTCGCTGATTTCAAAAAATTGTATTCAGTTTTTATGTAACTATCGTAGTTTTTTCATGTGTCCCCTAATCTAAACGCTGACCATATATATAATATAAATAATATATTATAGTAATATATATATTTATATATATATATATATATATATATATATATATATATAATATATATATATATTATATACATTATATATACATATTCATTAAATCAATAATCTTTTATTGTCTAATTTACTCCACAACAAATTTTGTTAAGATATTATATCTATTGTTTATAAAACGCTTTAACAGTTAATATAAGATGTTTGTAAATTATTTTGAATATCATCGAATTAACTACTTTCAATACAAGATTTATGAAGGCACTGAAATTGGAGAATCGAGCAAATAGGAGTCTGCTCCTCTTCCTTAGTTGCCCCTCCCCCTTACTCTATTCTCTGCAATCTAAGTCTGCCTAGATTAATGTTTCAGAACTATTAGAAGTCACTTCTGAAATGCAGTCTACTGAGAAGCTAGCATTAACAGCCTACTACTCAGTTATTCATCATAGTCTTTTGTATACAGAGAATCTCTTAGTGTTGAGGTTACTTGAAGTCTGCTGTCTAAACTGCAAAGATCAAATAACTAGTAAAACAAGTTTATTTCATTCATAGTTCTACTTGCTTCTTAATAACTAAGTCTACTTATAGATTGCAACTAAAGTTCTATTTCCTAGAATACAGTCTATTGTAGTCAACTCACAGTCTACTGGTTTGCTCGTAATAAATTTCATATTTACTTTGAAACATAAGATCTGTTCGCAGGTCTTCCATATAAAATATATTTTTATTTATTTTAGTTTTTATTTTATATAATTTATATTTATATTTATACTTTAGAAGAATTACAAATATTAGGCTTGTATGAGTTAACAAGGTGGAAAAGAGAGATAAAGCAATAGCACCAGGAACGTATAATGTAGGGTAAGGTGTAAATGGTTTATGTGAAGAGCTATTGAGGAAAAATAATCGCAGATTTGATATCGTTCGAAAACGCTTAAATGCTTATTAAGTGAAAAAGAAAAACCCGGAATCATTATGGCATGTTCTCTACTGTGAAAAGAGTGCCTTCTAAAAAATGACTGAAAATATTACTTCTAGTGGTAAAAGTCCAAAGAAACGCTGAAGATTGGCTTACTTATCAGTGAGGTGCTTAAGCGGAGAAATCACGTCATTGGAATGCAGCCCAACCTAACGCTCCAAAATGGGGAAGGCTTTCTTCGTTTGGTTGGAGTTAGCATCCAACACCTTATATATATATATAATATATATATATATATATGTATTTTAATTATTATATATATATATTATATATATATATATATATATATAATAATATATATATATATATATATATACTATATATATATATATATAATATATATATATATATATATATATATATATATATATATATATATATATATATATAATATACTATTTATATTATATATATATATAATATATATATATATGAGTTCACGTTTGGCTCAGTGGGTTAAGGCGAGCTTTTTGGCTCACCTTAAGAACAGGATTCCCTCTCAGTATGGGTTCGAGTTCTAGTTCGGCCACGTGAACGGACACAAAAAATTTGTCGTTAGTAGGAGATTTTCTGCAATATTTACGTATTGCAGTTTACGGCATAGTGTATTACACTAATCTCAATACACACACATCACAACCATAGCCAACACATACAACAGAACAGTCTATTCACAAACAAATCACTCTTCTCATGCTTCTCGCATTGGAAAAGCCGCGTACTAGGATGCGAACCCACGCCTTACGGTGGCAAGCATTCCGACTACGTCGCGCTGAAGCAGGGCTTGCTATCGGGCCTAAATATTCCTGCACCTTCCACTTGGTCAGAAACCATACAAATACTTTCCCTGACCAATTACCTCAGGATTAAGAGGCTATGTGGTAATAATAAATAAAATAAATAAATATATATTACCTGACTGCTTGTAGAACGGATCAAAATATATTATATATATATATATATATATATATAATATATTATATATATATATATATATATATATATATATAAAGTATTGTGTTGATGTGAGTCTGTATCTAAGCTTTAAATTGTGCAGGTGTTTATAGAAACCAGCATCCAAAGAAGAAGAAGAAAAAAATTCATTTACGTTTTCTTTAGAAAATTGTCTAATAAGTTCTTTCCCCTTTCCATTAATGTCCTTTTATAGTGGGAGGCTTTGTTTCTTCCTCAAACAAAATCTTTGATGCAAATATCACATTCCCCTTTTAACTTTACTCATAAATAAAGACTCAAGAAGAGAAGCTTTAAATGAAAGTCTCAAGTAGATAATGCCTTTTCAATTGCACATTACGTTGTTCGTGATCTGGACTCGAGGGAGTTCTTATGAAATGGCTTTTACTCCATTCGATTGTCTTACATCTCATGATTTTAACTTAAACAATTTTATTCAATGAGGCTATCTTCGAAAAGACTTTAAAAATATTAATTTAGGGAGAATGGAGATTTATTATCGTCGTTTTATATTATTTAAAAAGTATCGCTCTTTTTTCTTACTTTTTTTCTTTTTTCACTACTCACGGGGACAGAAAGTTATAGTAAAAATAATAAAAATATTTTAAGATATTTCAGACTTT
>JABUQX010093511.1:0-5000 GCA_015478945.1 Trachelipus rathkii | reverse complement strand
TACCAATTATTAAAACAGGGAAATAATTGAAAAAAAAAACCGATGTTACACTTTTACCATTTTTACGTCAAACCATGTATTGTTGTTATATATATTAATATTGAGGTGACATGAAACTGCATATTAGGTTAAATGTGACAACTGGGGGTAATGCAATTGCTTCCTTCAAGTTCAAATTTTATTAGCTAATACAATTATATGAATCTTCGACAGAACAATATTTGAATAATATATTATACAATGCAGTTATTAATAGTATTTTAGAAAAAATTGAAGTACTTTAATAATAAATAATAAATAATAAATAATAAATAATAAATAATAAATAATAAATAATAAATAATAAATAATAAATAATAAATAATAAATAATAAATAATAAATAATAAATAATAAATAATAAATAATAATAATAATAAATAATAAATAATAAATAATAAATAATAAATAATAAATAATAATAAATAATAAATAATAAATAATAAATAATAAATAATAAATAATAAATAATAAATAATAAATAATAAATAATAAATAATAAATAATAAATAATAAATAATAAATAATAAATAAAAAATAATAAATAATAAATAATAAATAATAAATAATAAATAATAAATAATAAATAATAAATAATAAATAATAAATAATAAATAATAAATAATAAATAATAAATAATAAATAATAAATAATAAATAAAAAATAATAAATAATAAATAATAAATAATAATAAAAATAATAAGTAATAAGTAATAAGTAATAAGTAATAAGTAATAAGTAATAAGTAATAAGTAATAAGTAATAAGTAATAAGTAATAAGTAACAAGTAACAAGTAACAAGTAACAAGTAACAAGTAACAAGTAATAAATAATAAATAATAAATAATAAATAATAAATAATAAATAATAAATAATAAATAATAAATAATAAATAATAAATATTAAATAATAAATAATAAATAATAAATAATAAATAATAATAAATAATAAATAATAAATAATAAATAATAAATAATAAATAATAAATAATAAATAATAAATAATAAATAATAAATAATAATAAATAAAATAAATAATAAATAATAAATAATAAATAATAAATAATAAATAATAAATAATAAATAATAAATAATAAATAATAAATGATAGATAATAAATGATAAATAATGATAAATAATAAATAATAAATAATAATAATAATAATAATAATAATAATAATAAATAATAATAAATAATAAATAATAAATAATAAATAATAAATAATAAATAAGAAATAATAAATAATAAATAATAAATCCTTATTTTAAAATAATAATAAATAATAATAATAAATATCAATATTGAATATTAAATAATAAATAATAATAATAAATAGTAATAATAAATAATAAATAAATAATAATTAATAAATAAAAATAATTAATAAATAATAATAATTAATAAATAATAATAATTAATAAATAATAAATAATTAATAAATAATAAATAATTAATAAACAATAATAATTTATAAATAATAATTATTAAAATTATAAAATAGAATAAAATTAATATAATTAATAATTTAATAATAATAATAATAATAATAATAATAATAATAATAATAATAATAATAATAATAATAATAATAATAATAATAATAATAATAATAATAATAATAATAATAATAATAATAATAATAATAGCAACAATGAATCCCAATAAAGAAGATAAATAATAATTATAATAATAATAGCCTAATAATAAATAATAATAATAATAATAATAATAATAATAATAATAATAATAATAATAAAAATAATAATAATAATAATAATAATAATAATAATAGTATTATTATAATCAACAAATAATAATAATAATAATAATAATAATAATAATAATAATAATAATAATAATAATAATAATAATAATAATAATAATAATAATAATAATATGTAATAATAATAATTTTTGATTTACTGTAAAATTAATTAAACACTTTTATTTTACAATATTAAAGATATTAACATGATTCTGTTACTAACTACGATTAAAAAGTATTTGTATGTCTAGCAACATCGACCAAGGAGATGATAATAGAAGAAGTGTTTATTATAACTCTTTGAATAAAGATCAGGGTTTATGTCACTGAATAGAATCGATATTTCGTCTGCAAACCGAGAGCAGTTGTGTGATTGAATGATCCTATAGATGTTTATTAAAAATACCATGTCCCAGATTAGTAACCAGATTGACTCCAGTGTAAAGTTTGCTCCTTCATATCTTATCTCTTCAGGATGTCATCTCTGCACAAGAGCTCTCCCTCTATTCAAGTGAAGGAAAAAAATAACCGTCACAGGTCCAACCTTAAGCCAATTTTTTAGGTTTTGTGCAAATGTTTTTAACAAGATTTTAAGATTTACCAAAGAGGTGTTATTGCTTCAGTTTTAATGCATAAATTCAATTTATTATTATTATTATTATTATTATTATTAACCATATTGTATTAATATTAATACATGTATATCATGTCCATGTCAGCCAGCCAGCCAGCCAATATTGACCAATAATGACCAATGTGCATATGTCATTTTGTCTTGCCTACCACCAGATGATGGCAGAATTTTTGATATTGATTTATCTATACCATGCATGTCATTATTCCAGTTCTTACGAATTGTGGTGTGTGTGTTTATTTTTATCATTTTTAATTATTATTAATATTATTATTATTATTATTCTTATTATTATTATTATTTGTGGATTATTATTATTGTATTGTATTAATATTGTAATTTTTATTATTTTTTTTGCATCATTATTATTTTATTATTTTGTTATTTTTATTGTTATTTTTATTGTTATTTTTATTGTTATTTTATTGTTATTTTATTGTTATTTTTATTGTTATTTTTATTTATTTTATTGTTATTTTTATTGTTATTTTTATTGTTATTTTTATTGTTATTTTTATGGTTATTTTATTGTTATTTTTATTGTTATTTTATTGTTATTTTTATTATTATTTTTATTATTATTATTATTATTATTATTATTATTATTATTATTATTATTATTATTATTATTATTATTATTATTATTATTATTGTTATTATTATTATTTTTATTATTATTATTATTATTATTATTATTATTATTATTATTATTATTATGTTCGTATATGTTAGAATGCCTGGTTAACGCAGGGGTAAGTTTTCTGTAAACTTTACCAATATTCATGGCTAAGGAGTAAATTTCCTATTCCGAGGATTGCCACCTCCCTAACAATCATCCCAACCTTTTTCTTCTGTTTAGACACAGATATCTAATTATTTTATTCATCCTCTAGCTATCTTAGTATATGCGACTACAAATTATTTCATAATTTCCGAAGAGATTGTGGTGTTTGTGCCTAAATAAATATTAACACTCCTGTTCCACGCCATAAAAATCTTGAATCTCTTAACATTGATGATTTATCGATTAAAATCTACCTACCTTCTACTATAATAATTTTGTTTCTGCAACCATTCTCTCCGTGAAATAGAATTCCAGTCTTTTTTAATATCTCATTATCTCCCAAGTGCTACATCTTCTCCTCCATATGTTGAAGTCCTCTATTTAGGGGACTTCAATGTACAATACTCCCACAGAATGGTTGGGCTTTTCTCAAAATGATTGAGGTGGGAAGGAGATCAAAGCTCTCTCATCATTCTCAAAACTCTCCCCAAATTTTATAAGGAACAGAGCACAAATTCTGGATCATAACCAATACCTGAACACTCTTGACTTATATGCTTTAACACTAGTTAAATCTGAACTCAATCTTATATCTCTTGATTTTGGTATTTCTTTTCAAAAACGTTGCCTCTACGCTGATTATCCTTTGAGCCGCTGTTTTGAGTCTGAAGACCCTTCGGTTTCCATCGAAAGGTTAGAGCTGTAATGGCTAATGGTATGAGTTTGTTGATGCAGCTACTTCTTCTTTGCATGTTAATGGTGGTGTTATTTAGGGCTCTGTCTTGAAAAAACTAGGCGTGAATAAGCAAAAGTGAAGAAAAGCCGAAGAAAAGGAACAGTAAGAACAGAAGACATATGACACTGTGTCCGAAAATAACTAGATGCTTAAAATTCCAAGGCAGACCATAAAAAAATCAACGGGCGGAAAGAATATCACCAATGGATCTCAATCATAAGTCATGGTAATGATGGGAAAGAAGAAAATAAGATTATAGATATATAGGGAATGAGAGTTCAAGATACTTTCAAAGATTATAGAAAGAATAGAAATGTGAACTATATGGTGTTATTTAGAAGTATCAGAGCTGCTACCTTCTTTCGTAATCGGTTGGACACATGATAGCTTCTATCACTGAGAGAAAATGGTGATAGAAGAGATATTTGAGGCGCAGAGAGCATAATTGATAAAGATCGGTACCATCTTAGAACTATACTCTCTCTAAACGCGGAGTGTGACTTAATTCGAGCAGCTTGCTTTCTAAATTTTGGATGTCAGGATTACATATCTAATCATATGTAATCTCAGCTAAAGGCGTGCAATACCTGAAAGGGGAAGGATTAGGAGGAGGAGGAGAAGAATTAAGTTGTCTTGCAGAGTTCAATTATATAAAAAATGGAGGTCAAAGGCAAATTAGAGAAGGAAAGTATGATTAGTAGAATATTTTAGCAAGGTCATTTTTTTTAATTTGAAAACCAAGTAGGCCATCACACTTTCGCTTAGTGAAAATATACTGTCGTCGAAAAATGTTCCTGCAATGACTTCAGAAGTAAAATGAAAATTAATTAAGTGATAGGAGGAACGAGGATTTTCCACTTTCAAACACTTTGCCTCTAGCCTAAAGTCACTAGAACAAAGATGATCGAATCATAAATTTTGTTCAAGAGAAGAGGGAATAAACCTACTCATCCACCACCAGCAAATATGGCCACCTTTTCGGCGGAAACTGAAACGTCTTCACACCGCTGTCACTCTTCCAATGATTTAGAATAAACCCAAAA
>JABUQX010093510.1:27500-33370 GCA_015478945.1 Trachelipus rathkii | reverse complement strand
CGGAGATATCAGTTAAACCATCATATATCTTTATATAAAAATACATTTTGCTAATAAGGATGGGTGTAAAAATCTCTTCCACATGTATTTACGTTGAAATGTTTTGTATAATGTTTATAATGTTAAATGTTCAAATGCTTTAACATTAAGTAATACGTAACTGGCAAGTTCATCATGATGTTCGATCTGAAGAGTAGCGAATGTAAAATGAATTTTCTTCCTGGGGTTGCCGTTATCTGTTTAATTGCCATCCCTGTTTGTGGATACCGTCCTGGGAACGAGGGAACTCATGGCACCATGTTCTTGATTTCGAATGGTTGCCTCCACAAACTAAGACAAATTTATATGTGTATTAATTTGAAGGAACAATAACTGCAAAAAAAAAAAATCTGGAAAACAAAATTGAATAAAAAAACGATATATATATATATATATATATATATATATATATATATATATATATATATATATATATATATATATATATATATATATATATATATATATATATATATATATATTTAATATATATATATATTATAGATATAAATTATCTTTATATTATTATAATATATATATATATATATATATATATATATATAATATATATCTACTATATATATATTATATAATATATATATATATATATATATATAGTATATATATATATATATATATATATATATATATTATAATAATTTTATATCAATTTATTCTCGTAGTTTATATTTTATTGAAGAGTATTTTCCCTTGAGGTAATATTATAAAGAAGCTAAAAATTAGGGTTTTATTTAAAGCAAACTTTTAAAATCACATAATTTTTGTAATAATCACAAACATTTGTAAATTTAGCCCTAGTTCTAGCTTTCGTGAATCATGTCGTCACACATCGTCGGAAACTGAGGTTCTTATAGAATTAATTTTTGATGAGATTTTGGCTTTCAATTTTTTTGGCTACTGTTTTGTTCTGGAGTGTGGGGTTTTTCTTTGGTTATTATTCTAAACCTTTTTTATAAGGTTTACTAACGATTTTGATTCTTTTAAGTATTTGTTATTTATTTCATTTTCATGAAATGAACAACAAATACTTAAAAGAATCAAAATCGTTAGTAAACCTTCTAAAAAAAGTTTAAGAATAAGAACCAAAGAAAAACGGGCCCACACTCCAGAACAAACCAAGTAGCCAGAAAAATAGAAAGCCAAAATCACATCAAAAATTCTACAAGAACCTCAGTTTCCGACGATGTGTGACGACATGATCCACGAAAGCTAGAACTAGTGCTAAATTTACAAATGTTTGTGATTATTACAAAAATTATGTGATTTTAAAAGTTTGCTTTAAATAAAACCCTAATTTTTAGCTTCTTTATAATATTACCTCAAGGGAAAATACTCTTCAATAAAATATAAACTACGAGAATTAGTAGTCCTGGTAAAAACTTATATATATTTATATATATATATACTATATATATATATACTATATATATATATATATATATATATATATATATATATATATATAATATATATATATATTTAATATATTATATATATATATATATATATATATATATATATATATGGCTATTTCATAGGATCACGAAAAAGGAATATATAATAAAATTTTGTGTTTTTCCCAATTTAGAAGGTATTTTTTTATTTTTTTTTTAACCAATACTCATAAAGATAAAGTTGCAAGTTGCTTCAAACGGTTGTAATACGAAGAAGCTAATTATAGAAATAATTAATTTTTTCTTAAATCTATGTAAACTAACGTTACTCAACATTACTTAAAGTATCATAACCTCACTTAATGGTAATTTATTTTTATATTTATAATTTACTTCACCTTGCATTGTTTTAAAAAAAGAGAAAAACACGCAAATCCTGGCACCATCAGCGTTTGTAGATTTGTTCCACTAGATGTACTACATAGAAAAAAATAAAAAATAACAAAATTTTTCTCTTTTTCCTCAAACTATTTACAAGAGAAAGACTCCTACCGAATGCCTAATATATAATATATAATATATAATATATAATATATATATATATATATTATTATATATATATATAATATATATATATATATATAAATATATATCTACCTATATATAATATATATATCTACATTAAGTAACTTATGTCCATAATACTATATACTACCTGGTGCAGTCAGCATTCCACGTAAATGTAAATCCATCCGCAGAACGACTGTGATCTGATCTAAACCACAGATAGAGACTATTATGTGTACTTATTATAGTGCGATTGACACCTGGAAATCTTGTTCGCACAAAACCTTCGATGAGATGTAGGGCATCAACTCCTCGGGCCATCGTGAATCTTAGGGAATAAAATGAAGATTTGGAATCATAACTGGAATTCATTCGAAATTTTTTATTATTTTGACTTTGATATAACAAAATAATACATGAATGAATGTTAAAAAAAAACTAGAAGCACTAGCCAGCAACAGAAAATTCAGTGTTTTATATATATATATATATATATATATATATATATATATATATATATATATATATATATATATATATATATATATATATATATATATATATATATATATATTTATATATATATATATATATATATTTCTTCATCTACCTCCTATCCCCAGGTTGGGGTGAGGTGCGTATCATACACAGGAACAGAAAAGTAGTAGAAAAATATGACGCAAGTCGAAAAGAAAGCCTCACTCCGTTCCCTTTTAACCCTTAAGTGAGAACTCGTCATAGTCAGAAAAATCCACCCTAGGGTTTCACGAGACTGCGACGGACTCTCACTGTGGCATCTCAAATGTAGGGTTCATCCCCTGGTCAATGCTCACAATCGTGCCCTATCACAATAACCCCGGTATTTACTCCTATTTTGGACCTTTCTTATCGACTCTACCAAACTAACACTCCTCTCCTTCAGACATTCCTTTACTGACTCAATCCACTTTTTCTTCAGTCTCCCAGTCGGTCGATTCACAGCACACTCAGCACTATACATCCGCTTAACCAACCGACTATCATCCATCCTTTCCATATGACCAAATTATCTCATTGTACTCTCGCTTATTATCTCATTTACACCTTCCTTCACACCACCCAACTCCTAAATACCTTCATTCCCATTTTATCAATACTTCTCACACCCAACACGCCCTTAAGATTGCACCATCTTAACACATTGTACTTTAGGTCTATACCTCTTATTCCAGACCATAGTGTCACTACTATATATTAACACAGGCAACAACATACCCTTTTGAAAGACACTCGCGCACTCAAGACTTAGGCCCGTATTTATGAATCAACTTTGAAAAACGTCTTGACTTTCCGTAAAGGTAGCCTCAGATAAGCATTCCTCCACTGCATAAGAATCTTAAAAAAAATTTGCTATTTATAAACCACCCTTTCCTTTATTCGGGATTTACTTATCGAAGACAGTTTTCAAGGAAAAACGTCATCATATTTCATGACGTCAGAGACCAATAACCAATGAACACAAAGTAAATGAAACTAGGACAAAATAAAAGTATATTATATATTAATTTTATGTATGTAAATTTATAGAAATATTAAAAAGAAAAAAAATTAATGAAATAATCTAAACGCGTTTAAAAATACTATGAGAATTGAAGATGTGTTGCTTCACATTTATTAGTTCCAGTTGCTTTGATTGGCATAGCCGTAGGCTGAACGTAGCCTAGCTACGAAATTATGATAAATTATAAAAAATATCATCTGCTCCTTACACTAAAGTAAGGACCCGGTCGACAAGTTGCAAGCGCTGCTAATTTCTTCTGGTGGAGCCTAATTATGTGGTTTTTGGGTATTTTCTTACACGAAAGTATATATTTAACAAAATCATTTACATAATAAATGCCAACAAATGATATAAATTAATAAAATAGCGACAAATTGTTCAATTAAAAACAAGATGGCTGGCCGCTCGGAAAACAAAATCTTGAAATAGTTCAAGGTTGGTTCAGAGCTACCTTGACTAAGGAAGAGATTTCGCCAAGTATTTTGCGACGTCAAGGATTCCTTACATAAAAAATTTCTCAAGGATCGTTCATAAATTCGAATTTACGTTAAGGGAGGATTCTGAAGGGACACTTGACGAAAGGAAGAGAAAAGGCCGGTATATAAATACGGCCCTAAGTCTCTTTACATCCACCAAGGATTTAATTGCACCAACCATCTTTCCTACCATTCATATCTTTCCTACTACACTCTGCTATCATCCCTTCCTTTTCATCCAACATATATCCTAATATTAAACTCGAGCAACTTGTTCCAGTTGCTCACTATCTAACAATAACTTCCACAGCGAACTCCCTCACTCACTACATAATCTTACTCTTATCTATATTTACTTCCAAACCCCTCCTTTTACACAACGCCTATCCAAACCCTCTACCAATTCCTCTTTAACTCTTTAGATTCACCACAACAAACAAAAACTAAATCATCCATCATCGGCAAATAATAAGTTGGGCACTCTCCACTTTCTTACATTCTTCATCATTCTAATATCTTCCCATGCCACCCCTATCTCCTAATTGCTTTCATACTCCTTCCCACATTTTAATAAATTAAAGAACGGCAAGGAGACATAACACATCCCTGCCTCACTCCGCTATTAATATTAAAGCAATCACTTTCAACTCCATATCCTCTACTAAGCAGTTGGCAGCGATGGTCATCAACTTTAAGTCATGCAGATGCATACCACCAACACCATATATCAATAACACCTGCCATAGAGCTTCTCTATTAATCCTATCATACGCCTGTTGCAAATCCATAAAACCTAAATACATTCATTCTTCTTCTCTCTCATTTTCTCCATCATTTTAAGAATATATATATATATATATATATATATTATATATATATAGTATATATATATATATAATATATATATATATTATATATATATATATATATATATAAATATATATATATATATATATATATATATAAGGGTATACTATTCTTATAAATACAAAAGAACACGATAAAATTTTGAAATATTTGTATTACCCAAAATATTTATTTTGAATAAAAAATCAGTTTCTTAATTATTATTATTATTATTATTATTATTATTATTATTATTATTATTATTATTATTATTATTATTATTATTATTATTATTATTATTATTATTATTATTATTATTATTATTATTATTAATGGGTGGAGAATTTAAAAAAATATATATTTTTAGAGAGAAACTAATTTTGGGTGGAAGTTGGCTTGCAATAAAGATTCCTTAGAGAGGTGTTTAATTTTTTCTAAATGTTTTATACTCAATGCAAGTTTCCGGAAGGTTATAATCACACAGCTTATGTCATCTAATTAATAAATCAAAACACTTGCTATGGTTAGATTGTTCGAGAGAATGTCCTATGGTTTATAGTGACCTATAAGAGAGGCACAAGACATCCTTCATGTCCCAAGTAATCTCTTAAATACATTTAATCTTGGAGTTAAAACCAGACCTTAGACCTGACTTTAATAGTAAAGGTAAGAATGCTTCTGATTTTTTCTCTCTAAACAGAATTTCTACCTATTCATGTAAGTAAAAGTTGATAAAAATCACACATGTACATTCCGAAAGGTTTAGAAAACTATACAAAATTGTTTTATTTACTTGTAGCCAGTCAAAGCGGCAATTGTAACTTGCTTCCAGATGAAAAGTCGTAAATTTTACACTAATAACTTGATCTCCAGGGACCCATATTTGATAAGCACAACTAATATTATGAGCATATGTGTCATGATTCGGGCCTGGGTAATCCACAACACCTCCAGTACCTCTAATCCGTCCTCCACATCCTGTGAGAG
>JABUQX010093510.1:15000-17500 GCA_015478945.1 Trachelipus rathkii | reverse complement strand
ATATATTTTTAATTCCATTACGTCTTTTCATGTTATAAATTGATGCAAAATATATAAACATACCTAAATATAATCAACTTTTTTTTGGTATTTACTATGATTTCAAATTAAAATTGAGGCCAAATTATAATTTTCTGAGTTTTAACATAAAATATTCGACAATTTGATATATCAAACGAATTCGGAAAAGGAAAATAATTAATTGTTTAAAATAATTAATGCATTCCAGAATTAGTTAATAAATGCACGAAAATGAAATATTTTCCGCTTCTCTTTTTCAAAATTTATTTTATTTAATTTTATTAATATTAATATATATATATATTATAATTATATATATATATATATATATATATAATATATATATATATATATATATATAATATATTATATATATATATATATATATATATATATATATATATATATATATATATATATATATATATAATATTATATTATATAATATTATATAATAAGCCTTGGATTTTTTTTAGTGTTATGCTTTACTGTAACTTCATTTTATTACTAAATGTACAAAAATTAAAAACTTTGTTAAAGACATTTTTTTTAATGAAATAATTTTTTAAAGCAAATTCTAAGTGAAAAAACAAAGCGAGGACCTCTAGGCTAAGGGATGGATTTCTTTCTTAGATCTTCTTAGTTCAAGTGTGTTTAGTGGCGTCTCCTATTTTCTTCATGATGTGTTGAAATATTTTTGATGTTTTCAGTATTCATTATTGTTTTAAACCATTTTAATCTCTGTAAATAATTATTGTAGTTGTTACTTTTATAAATGCAAAAGGTTCCATGATTTTGCGATGGGTCGTGTGATTGATATTTCTATCATCTTTTATATTATGAATTGATGAGTGGCCTGTGTTATCGCCTATGACTTGTTTAAAGTGAATTTATGCATGTTCCTTGTGCCGTCAATCTGATATAGTTGATTTATTCTCTATCTTGCAAATAATATGGTTTCACCTATATATGTTTTATTGCAAGTATTGCAGAGGATGTGTTATATACAGCTTTGGGGGAGAATTTCTTTTCGTTTTGGGGGTTTGAGAATGATTTTTTAAGGTGATGTTATTTGATTTAATGAGGGTAATATTTTTTTGTAAACATTTTTTTTTACGAATTTAATGGTAAGGAAGTAATTGGTAAAAAGGAGCTGTTGGTAAGGTTGGGGTTTTAACGAATATAATAGTACCTCTTTTTTGCTTTGTTAAATGCTTTTGTGATAAAAAACTCAAGGAGAGTAAAGTGATTTGAAAGTATTGTGGTTGTATTTAGTTTCTTGTGCTGGAAGAGGGGGAGAGCATATACGAAAGAGAGAAATGAGATGACAGAAGTAATTTGTGTTTGGGGAATGATTGATTGCCCAATGTATAATAGTTGGTGCGATGTGGTTTTCTATATAGTAGTAAATGCAAGTGATTAGTTAATTCCATATGTATAAAGTATCGAGGAAGGAATATATTGTTGGCAGGCATTTCTATGGTATACTGAACTGCAATGGATGAAATAGAGTTAATATAGTTTTAGGACATCATTAGGGTTGGTGTTGTGAGGGAGGGAGGCAAAAATGTCATCTACATATCTAATCCATAAACTATTGTTTAATAAAGGGTGGGGTAAAATATGATAAAATTCTGTTAGTTATATATATGTTACTGAGTATGGAAGACAGTGGGGATCCCATACTCAGGCCGAAAGTTTGTTTGTAATATTTGCTATTAAAATGAAAGAAGTTATGTTGTAATGATAGATTAATGAGCTGTTTTAATATATAAAACGGGAAGGCCAATCTCTCATTACAAACATAACTTTCTTTCATTTTAATCTCCAAATATTACAAACAAACTTTCGGCCTGAGTATGGGATCCCCCACTGCTTCTCCCACACCCTAACATATATATGGAACTAACAGAATTTTATCATATTTAACCCCAACCTTTATTAAACAATAGTTTATGGATTTAGATATGTAGATTACATTTTTGTCTCCCTCCCTCACAACAACCCTAATGATGTTCTAAACTATATTAACTCTATTCATCCTTCAGTTCAGTATACGATGAAATGTCTTCCAACAACTCTATCCCCTTCCTCGATACCCTAATCACATGGATAACAATTACTTGCAATTAACTATTATAGAAAACCACATTCGCACCAAACTTTATACATTGGCTATCTAATCATTCCCAAACACAAAATTAGTGTTCGTGTGTCATTTCTATTTCTCCGATGCCTTTCGAATGTGCTCTCCCCCCCTCTTTCTAGCACAACAGAAACTAAATTACATTCCACAAATACTTTTTCAAAATCACTTTACTATTCCTGAGTTTTCATCACAATGCATTTAACAAAGCACAAAGAGTACATATAGCCCTTTCCCCCGAAAATAGCAACACCTCCTTTTACCAATTCCTCAATTACCATTATATTCCTTAAAACAAATATTCCCAAAAAATATTACCCTCATTCCATAAAA
>JABUQX010093510.1:0-5000 GCA_015478945.1 Trachelipus rathkii | reverse complement strand
GCCATCGGTGCGGCATACCTAAGGGAGGCATTTTTTTTACAAATGTCGACCCATTTTCCTGTCGACATTTCTTGTCGACCATTTGGGTATAGGTCCGTTAAAAATTGTAGAAATAAAGAATAGGAAACAAGAAATGAAAACTTATTAAATAGTTTTAAAAACAAAGAAATTAAAATTTTTTGAACCCAAATTTTTGGAATTTTTGGAATCCAAAACGAAAAGAAAAACATACCACCAAAATAGAAGGTGAATCTGATGGAAAGACTATTGCAGAGAAGTTTTCAAATAAATTTAAGGTTGATGATAAAAATTGCCAGGCTGATGACAATTTTCTTTCCAAATATGTTGCATGGACGGAAGTGTATGCAATGTTTAGTACTTCGGAGGTTAGAGGAATGATTCTTAATTAAATTAAAACCTATCTTGGGATCGAACAATATACATTTGTTTCACTTGAAATTTGGTATGGATTGCTCCGATAGATTAATAGCAGAATTCTTAAATGTGTGCGTTATGCATAATTATTTCCCGATCAAAATGCTAAGTAAAGTTATATACCAATAATTAAAGATCAATAAGGAGACTGGTCAGATATTGATAATTACAAACCAATTATGATGTCTTATCATTTTCTGGTTGATAAAAAAGGTTTATTGCATAGAGTAGAGGACTTTGTTACATTTGATGATAGTCAACACGGCTTTAGAAAAAATTATTCTCCATTGACGGCTATGTTTTCTCTAAAGGAAACTACTGCGAGCTATATGAATAGAAAATCAGATGTATATACCACTTTTTTGGACTTTTCCAAGGCGCTTGTTAAGGTCAACCATGAGATCTTTATTCAGAAAGCCAAATTAGATGAATATTCCCTACAGTATTTTGAATCTTATAACGAGTATTTATAAAAATAAATTTATAAATGTTACATACAAATTTTTTTTTCAAATACTTGGCTCGAAAAGAAAGGAGTAATATTTCCCCACTTTTATTCTGTATATATATGTTGATGAACTAATAAAAAATATTGTTGAAATTAAAATAGGAACTAGATTGTGATTTCATATGGCTAATATTGTTATGTATGCTGATGACCTAGTGTTTCTCGCTCCATCAATTAACGGCCTTCAGACTCTTCTTTATAAAGCCTAAAATGTTATAACTGATTTATGTATAGATATAAATCCTGACAAGAGTTTGGTTGTTACTTCCTTATGTAAAAAACAGCAAAAGGCAAAAGAAAATCAGAGCCTTCAAGCTGTCAGGTGATTCATTAAGATATGAGACGCATTCTAAATACTTGCTATATCAATATAATTATTATTTAGAAGAAAGTTTGGATATAACATGAGAGAGAAGCATTTTTTTTGACAAGTTTAATATATTTTGAGAAGATTTGGATCACTGAATTTGGAAATGATTTTTGTACTTGTTAATATCATACTGTACACCATTTTATGGAGCAAATTTATGGATTAATTTAGCTGATAAAAGTCAACTGATGAAACAATTTGAAACGGGCTTTCACAATGCCATTAAGAAGACCCTTAAAATTTCAACCATATTTTGTAACCATAATGTTTGTAATAGTCTGGGAATGTTAACGTTTAAACATTATTTAAATCAATTTAATTTATGTACAGTTTTAAGACTGTTTAATAGAATATGCGAATTTATAAATAAGAGTTCATCTTTATTGATTAGAGGTAGACTGATGAGAGATATCGAAACAATATTTCAATCAAAATACATAGTATCAAAAATTTTTCAAAAAGCGAGAATATAATTTGTACAAAGTAAAGAAGATTCTTTGAGATTATTTCTTTATACTAGTATTGTTATTTTAGTTTTTGATCTTTTGATTTTAATTTTTTTTTAAAAATGTACTTGTTTATGATAATAAAAAATTAAGAGTCTATCTATCTATCTATCTATCTATCTATCTATCTATCTATCTATCTATATATCTATCTATCTATCTATCTATCTATCGATCTATATATGTACTATCTATCTA
Source organism: Trachelipus rathkii (assembly GCA_015478945.1). Taxonomy (NCBI): domain Eukaryota; kingdom Metazoa; phylum Arthropoda; class Malacostraca; order Isopoda; family Trachelipodidae; genus Trachelipus; species Trachelipus rathkii. The sequence continues at coordinate 2,983 of JABUQX010093510.1, read as the reverse complement.
TCTATCTATCTATCTATCTATCTATCTATCTATCTATCTATCTATCTATCTATCTATCTATCTATCTATCTATCTATCTATCTATCTATCTATCTATCTATCTATCTATATATATATATATATATATATATATATATATATATATATATATATATATATATATATATATATATATATATATATATACTATATATATATATATATATATATATATTTTTTTATATTTTTATATACACATATATATATATATATATATATATATATATATATATATATATATATATATATATATATATATATATATATATATATATATATATATATATATATATATTTATATATAATATAACTATTTCTCCTTTCGTGGACAGATATCTTTATGTATTTATACAACAATTTATACATCAAAATGTTTATATGGATAAACACTTTTCTTATATATATACTATATCACTGCTCTTATATATATGCCTTAATATATATATATATATGTGTGTATATATATATATATATATATATATATATATATATATATATAACATAACAACTATATATATATATGCTACTCATATATACTCTATATATATATCACTACACGCCTCACTATCCTCTTATATATATATATATAGCCCTTTGTATTTAAATATTAAATTATTTCGGTAGGACGCACCTACAGCACGGCAGGGCCATCTGCTTGTGAATTACAGTGGGGACAAAAGTAGGTTGAGCACCTCATGTTAATTCAAAGGCCCAATCTTTCCTTTTTTTCTCATGGCCACAACACCAAGATCTAGAAATTCATTACAAGCACTCCTATCTCACAAGGATCGCAGTCTAACCAATTATCTCAACCCCAAACTCTACAATCCCCCCCAGCAAACATTCTACAATACAAAAAACATAAAAAATTAGCACAAATAGGATGACTTGAAAACCACCTCATTAACATCAACTCAGATGAGGGATCAAAGGAAAAAAAAAATCAGCCTGGTGTCACACTTTGAAAGTGATTGGATTTGATGCATGGGGACCATATACCAAATGGAAACCATAAATTACATATTAAAACATGCTCCGTGCCAAAGTTGCCATTTGGAGGAAAAGTTCCCATATACTTCCTATTGAAATAAATGTCTCAAACCAAACGTAATATATTACCCAATTCATATATATATATATATATATATATATATATATATATATATATATATATATATATATATATATATATTTATTTTTATTTCTGTCTATATATATATGTTATATATATATATCTCTACTATATATATACTGTTACCAGCATGATTTCAGTCGTCGGTATATCTGCTAAAGCTGTGGAAGAGAGTCTGGAATCCCATTGAAGAGTTGTTGATGAAGATTCGAGCAAACAGGTCTTTGTTCAAAGTCTCCCAGGTGTTTTGGGATTCAATCGTTATCCTCTTTGTCTAGAGACTTTGTCATCTGACGAGTCGCTGGATCCGATGTTGAGGGAAGCCCTCCATTTTGACCCCCTTTGGTGAATAACGAACAATCGGAGAGAAATAAATAAAATAATAAATGAATAGCTAACTAAAATAATAAATGTTTGTAAAATAGCAAATAAATCGAAAATATAATATAAATATTTGTTACAATATATAGATTCAGGATACATTTTGTTTTTAATAAAACATATAATTAAAGAAATGTCAGTTGAGTGATATTATGGGGGAATTTTTAGGATAAATGCAGACATTTAATGGAATCAATTCCATTATTTTCATCTGATTTGCATCAAACAAAGAGCAAAAAATGTAGCTATTTAGGCTCTATACACATTTGTTTTTGCTACAGGTCTTGGTTGGGCGTTTAACATTTTCGTTTTAGAATAAAAAAAAGGTTTCCAAAATGTGTGGGAAAAAAGTGACGAAATGTGCTTGAAACTTGTTTCTATTAATAGGCCTGTTGTTTTTCTCTAATTTGTAAAACGGATTTTTTTTAATGAATAACCAAAGTAGTAGTCAACGAATTAGAAACTTAACGGAAAGAATTAATCAAGCCATAGCATATGTAAGCCATGAAAGTATTTCGGCTTGTATCCGATCAGTATGAAATTTTTTCAGAGATTGTATAATTTGGAAAGATAAATCTTTTTTCACCTAGATAATTTTTCCTATACCCAACCTTTTTTTTAATTTTATTTTTTTTTTAACTTTTGGTTGAGTATATCAAAAAATATCTGAATAAAAGACGGTTAAATCTACAGTATACATTTCCGAAATTTTATTATATCTATCAAACAGGAAAAATACTAATGCTTCATTTCTTTTCCCAATCCTAATTCTATTAACATTCATTTTCCAGAAGCGGAAATCATTTATGTACTTATAATGAACGAGAGCAATATAAAATCTGTCGATATTTTTTATATAATAGATTCATCTTTGTATATTTCAAGTTTAAGGTTATTTCGACTAAGGGTTTTAGCCCCCTGTTCAAAAATATAAGGAACTTTATTCTCTTTTTTTTCCCTTTAAACGGAAATACAAACAATCAAAGACTAAAGCACTCAAATATTTTTCCCGAATTTAAGTGCTCTAAGCAAAAGATAACCCAAAATTTTAAACACATGTCAAATTTAAATCAAAGAACTTCTGCAATTATTCCATTAAAAATACTTCTAAATTAACCATTCTTAAGGTATATACGACATTTCTCATGATATTCAAAATTTAATTTATTTATAATACTTGAAGTGTCACTCCGAAAGGTTTTCTAGTTTAAATTGAGTGAGAAAATCAATTTTAAACGAAACTATTACTAATTGTTCAGAAATATTTTGCTGTTAAACTATAAATCAATCTCCATGTCATTCAATCACTGTGTATATAAATTCATTGAACCTTCTCCATTATTATATTACGATAAATTATTATTAATTACATTCTACTATTAGTTAATAATATTAATAATCGTAATGTTAATAATGATGATAATAATAATA
>JABUQX010093509.1:15000-27500 GCA_015478945.1 Trachelipus rathkii | reverse complement strand
ATATTATATATATTTTAAGAACTACTTTGTCGTATTGATATATTTTCTTTAGAGAGGAAGCCTTGGAATTCTTTTTTAGTATTATCTTTACTGTCACTTCATTTATTACTATGTTACACAATTAAAAACATTGTTAAAGACACACTTTTTTTTTTAATGAAATAAATTTTTAAAAAGGAAAGCTAATTTTCGTCCCGACACGCACGAGACTTCTTCAGGCTAAGGGACTGGATTCTTTCTTGATCTTCATCAGTTCAAGTGGTTTCAGTTGATCTGCTATTTTCTCCTCATGGTGTTGTTGAAATATTTTGATGTTTCCAGATATTCATTTTGTATAAAACTATATCTTAACTTCACCGGGATGCTAATTGTAGTTGTTACTATTATAAAGGCAAAAGGATTCCATGATTTTGCGATGGTTCGTGTGTTATATTTCCTGATGCATTTTTAAAATATTGTTTGGATATTGATAGAGTGGCCTGTGTTACGCCTTTGACTTTTTAAAGCTGAATTTATGCTGTTCCATGTTGCAGGCCAATCTGTAATGTTGAATGTTTTTCTTCTTTGCAAATCTATGGTTTCACCTATATATGTTTTACTGCAAGTATTGCAGGGGATGTGAATATATACAGCTTTGGGGGAGATTTTCTTTTCGTTTTGGAGGTTAGGGGGGGGGGGGGGGGGGGGGGGGGGGGGGTGAGAATGTTTTTTAAAGTAATGTTATCTGATGGAATGAGGGAAATTTTTTGGTACTTATTTGTTTTTAACGAATATAATGGTAATTGAGGATTTGGTAAAAAGGAGGTGTTGATATTTTTCGGGGAAAAGGTGCTAATAGTACCTCTTTTTGCTTTGTTAAATGCTTTTGTGCATGAAAATCAGCGAATAGTAATAGTGATTTGAAAGTATTGTGGATGAATTTAGTTTCTTGTGCTAGAAGAAGGGGAGAGCATATACGAAAGGCACGGAGAAATAAGATGACAGAACGTTAATTTTGGTGTTTGGGGAATGATTAGATAGCCACTGTTATATAGTTTGGTGCGAATGTTGGTTTTTTTTTTTTTCTGATTATAGTAATTGCAAGTGATTGTTATTCCATGTGATTAAGGAATCGAGGAAGGGGATAGAGTTGTTGAAAGGCATTTCTATCGTATACTGAACTGAAGGATGAATAGAGTTAAAATAGTTTAGGTTTATGTATTAGATATGTAGATGACATTTTGTCTCCCTCCCAAACCCACCCTAATGATGTCCTAAACTATAATAACTCTATTCATCCTTCAGTTCAGTAAACACTCTGGAGTAACCATCTCAAGGGTAAGGTTCAAACCACTTAGGACCATTTGAAATGTACAAATAATTGTTGCGTTTTATTGCACAAATATCTTTGAATATCTAATAATGTCCGGTTAAAAAATTACCCAGTGTTGCCCTGGACCCGAGTGTTGGCGGGAGGCCCGTCGGAGGTTAGGGTGTCAAAGACACGCCTTCGCTCCTCTTGGAAAGCTAAGCTTCAGAGGTAAAATGATGGTTTCCTTTTAGCCAATCGTGTTCTCGAGGTACTTGGAGTACCATCTCCAGGGTAAGGGTTCAAACCCACTTAGGACCATTTGAAGTATATATATAATCATATATATATATATATATATATATTATATTATATATATATATATTAATATATTATATTATATAATATATATAAACAACCTAAAATTAACAAATCCTTATACTAGAAAGTCTATTTATGGTCCATAGAGATACCCTGTACTATTTTTTTGGGGGTAACGAGTACCGTATAAAAGGTCTCTAAATAGACTTTCTCATATATATATATATATATATAATATATATATATATAGATATATATATATATATAAAATATATATATATATATTTTTTATATATATATATATATATATATATATATATATATATATATATATATATATATATATATATATATATATATATATATATAATATATATATATATATATATATATATATATATTATATATATATATATATATATTATATATATATATTATATATAAATATATATTATATTCAAAAAAAATAGAAGCGCTCTTAGGGAACCTAATTTTATATATGAACAAACATGCGAAGAAAACAAATTTCTTTTTATTAGTCGTTTAATGTTAAGTACATTTTCATCAAAACAAAAAAAACAAAAAAAACAAAAACAAAATGAACAAATAAATTTCCACAATGTAAGTTTCTTATCTCTTTTATTAATAATAATCACTCAATCGGAAGATTTTTAAAGTTTAAAGAAAGTATTGCCATTTGCTTGCGGTCTTCTTGCGGCGTATACAAATACAATTGTACAGACTATAATATCGACTATGTAGGCCAAACCAGTCTACAGCTTAAGATGAGAGCCTTCAAGCACGTGGGCATTTCCCTTCAAGCACTTGGACATTTCCCTTCAAGCACTTGGGCATTTCCTTTCGTACTAATCTTCTTATTTCTCTAGCAGAGAATTCAGTCATCAGAGATATCATTCCGCTTTTACTAAACCATCCGTCAATAACTTTTCCATTCTAAAACTTGCTTCTATACTCACATAAAATCACTTAAGCCAGCACTTTTTTTCCCAAAAAGCTCATACCTCACGGTCACGGGGATAACCCTATTTTATGATGGAAACTTCTCTTGGGATTTTCTACCTAGGATCCGGATTTGGGATCGAACTCGTGCCATGCGACTCTGTCGCTCTACCGACTGAACCACGGTAGCCATAGTTAATATTCCTGATTCTTGATAAACTATAATTAATATCCATAATTAATATCCAAAATTCTTCTTTGGCACTTCAAATTCATTGATCTGATTTCTTTTTCTTTCTTTCTTTTCTCTTTCCATTTTCTTCTTTCCTTTATATTGTCTTTTCTTCTTTTCTCTCCATTTTCTTCTTTCTTTATTATTGTCTTTTCTTATCTACTCCTTTCCCTTTTCATTTATATTATCAGTTTTTTTTTTATTTATTTACGATCGCTTTCTATAGTTTACACTCCATTCTATTTTCAAATTTTGTACTATTAATATTTTTTTTAAGTAATTTATTTTGTTAAATTTATATATTATTAATTTTATTTGTTCATTCTATTTTTGGCATTGAAATTGTATTAACATTAATACGAAACGTCTCCTTAAATTGAATTTATGTGTTTTCTTCCCATATTTTATTCATATATATATATATGTAAAGTCCTAATTATAGTTGTTGTTTTTCTGTAAATATGTTCAAAATTGTTTATGAGTTTAACTAAAAAGATTGAGGTCGTTTAGTAATCTTTAATACCTGAAGCGGTGTAATTATAATTAAAAGGCATTCTGTTTTGAACTGTTGTTGTGCGGGGCTGGTAAAGTAAATAATGTGACAAAAACAAACTTTTATTGAATCCTCTGTGCAACATCACGTCATTTAAGAAACAGAAATAATAAAAACCTAATAGCGACAAAAGATAATAAGCAGTCGTTATTATAGTTCAAAACATCTGTTTAAAAACTAGTGGTCTAATTTGAGACCAGCCGCTTCAACATAGTGAAACCAATATAGTAAGTACAAAGTTTAACGTGCTAATATTTATTCATTTGTTATTCAAATATAATATACCAAAATGACACTTGATAGAACTCCTCCGGGCACAGAGAATGAGTCTAATGTCAACAACGAAGCAGGTAAAATAAACTATCCTACAGGAAAACTAGCTGCAATAACTCGTAAGCGAAACGAAATAAAAACACTTTTAGATCATGATTCTCAAGTAGATAATGTTAAAAAATTCCTAGATGAACTTCATTCAAAGTTTAAAACTTTTATAGAAGAAAGTGAAAATATTTATAGTAGTGAAAATAAAAATGACTCCGAAATCGAACAGTTCAATTTATGGTACAAGAAACACTACGAAGAAACTAAAATGTTTATACATGAAGTTAACAACTGGTTATGCAACAAAAAACAAAATGAAGAATTAAATATCGGCGATAGTGCTTCGAATATATGTGTCAATTCATTAGTAAGTAAACGGTCAAGTTCAAGTCGTAGTCGCGTGTCTGCTATAAAATTAGATTGATTGAAAGCACAAGCACAGCGAAAAGCAGATGAAGAAGCGCTATATTTAAAGCAAAAGATTGAAGCACAACAAAAAGAAATAACTGAAAGGTCAGAAAACGAACGTTTTGAAAAAGAAATGATAAAAGCTCAGCAATTAGTTGAAGAACAACACAAGAAAAGGCAAGAAGAACGTATTCAAGAGGAACAAAAAATAATGTATGAAAATAAACTTAAAGAAATTGAAATTAAAAGACAAGATAGTTATGAACAACATATGAAACAACTACTGACTGAGTTTGAAGAGCAATCGTCACAACATAGCGCGAAAAGTTTTCGTCATAAAAAGAAAGATTCTGAAGATGTGGAAAAATTCAAACCTAATCCTGAATTTATGGGTAAGACTAATTTTGGTAATTGTAAAACTAATGATAAGGATAATTTATATCAAACCTCTAAAATAACCCCTAATGAAAGTACAAATAACTTTATTAGTATAATGTCACAACAACAAGAGATTATGAGTGCCGTTGCAAGAAACCAAGTAAAAGCTATTTTACCCAAACATGAACCGCAGATATTTGATGGTACAGACCCAACGCAATTTCATGCTTTTATCCAAGATTTTAAATCAATGATTGCAGATCATTGTGAAGAGGATACTGATAAACTGCATTACCTACAAAAATATACAACAGGGCTTCCTTTGCAACTTGTTAAGAGCTGTAGAAGTAAAGATGCAAAGACTGGGTACAAAAAAGCCCTTGACATTTTGAATGAAGAATTTGGTAACGAAAGGAAAGTGGCCGGTTCTTATATTGATAAACTAAATGATTGGAAAACAATAAAAAATGAGGACGCTAAAGCAATACGAGAATTTTCTATTTTTCTGATGAGTTGCAATAACATGATTGATGATCTATCACCATTAAATCAGCTCAATAGTCCTAATGAAATTTACAAGATTATAATGAAATTGCCTTATAAAATGAGAGATGGTTGGAGAAAAAGAATTCAGCAAATTCAGAAAGAAAAACGAATGGAAAATTTTAATGATCTTGCAGAGTTTGTTCGTCAACAATCCGATTTATTGAATTTACCATTATATGGCAACATAACAGAAATAAAAGAAGAAAGGATACCAAAGAAGGCTTCCAGTGAAAGTAAAAAAGTATTTTTTACAACAACCGAAAAAACTGATCCCAAAAATGTGCAATGCATAGTTTGCAAGAAATCAAATCACAACATACATAACTGTTATTTCTTTAAAGGAAGGTCATATGATGACAAAATAAAATTTATTCGTGATAAGAAACTTTGCATTAAATGTTTGATTCCTTTTCATACAAGCAAAAATTGTAATAAAGAAATTAAATGTAGTGTTTGCAACAAAAATCATGCAACTGTTATGCACAAAGAAACTGTTGAAATTAAAAAACAATCTATGGTTGAAATTCAATCCAATGAAAGAAGAGACGTAAAAATTGTAAATAACAATCAATCAGAAGATGTTGCTGAAACGGAAAAAAATGACTACGAAAAGAACACAAACCAAACAGTTGCTTATGTTGGCAACAAAGAAAGAGTTATACATCCTGCTGTTCCTGTTAAGGTGAAGGTTTTAGGTAGTAATACAACAGTGTTCACATATTTAGGAATGGATCCATACTGTACTGATGTATACATGAGTGAAAATCTGTTTAAAAAACTAAATTTAAAAGGAAAATCAATAGACGTTTTCATGACGACCATGCACCATAAAAACGTACCATTAAAAACTATAGTTGTTAACAACCTTGAAATTTCCGATTTAGATGAAAACGAAAAGACAATAATACCTGTAACATATTGCAGAAAAGGAGAATGGCTTTTCGAAAGAAATGATTCACCTAATCCTAGAGATATCGAAAATCTTGAATTTTGTAAGAATTTACCATTTAATTTCATTGATGAAGAAATTGGAATTTTAGTAGGCTTAAATCAACCTCATATTATAAAACCATTACAAGTTATAAGCGGAGAAGATGAAAAGGGACCTTACGTAACTCTTCATAAATTTGGCTATGCTTTAAATTCACCCTCAAATTCCGAAATGAATAAAAAATGCTTTAGAATTAAAACAGAAGATAAAACTGAAAGTAGTATAAAGAAACAAGGTGAACTGCTTTTTGGAGAAGCAAAGCAGAGCATTGAGAAGAAATTTTACGTTAATTGGATTAATTCTTTTACCTTTCCTTACAAGGCATTAATATTGAAAAAAACCTGTCTGGTATCTTTAAACAGTATGGCTGTGATAACTGTAATAAAAATAGAATCAAATGGTACCAAATTGGAAGTATATTTGTACCAAATAAAACTTGAACTGGATCTTATTCTAAACAAGATATATTTTTGGTCAGATAGTGCTACAGTCATTAAATACAAAGAATGAAGGAAGATTTCCTAAAGATCTATTTCCTAAGCAGAGCTTTCATATAGTTATACGCAATGCAAAAAATTGGTATGGTTTCCCATTAAAGTTTAACCTTGCAGATGGAGTTTTCAGAGGTGTGATCGCCCCTTATATGATTAAATCACCTTTATGGTCTTATGAACCTAAATTCATTTGGAAGGATCAAGCACACTGTTTCAATCTGCAAATTTCTGGTGAGATTAAGAAAAATGAACCTGAAATGACCAAACCAAAAATTATGTCTATATCTGCGAAAGAAAATGTGCTAACCGCTACGCTTTTGAAATATTCTTCAAGTTGGACCGTAACGAAAGTGCATGTAGCTTCGTTCATTCAAGTAGAACGTGGAATATATAAAAGGGATTGGTCTCAGATGTCGTTTTCGATTGAGGAATTGAAAAGTGCAAAAATCACCATGTGGAAATATGTGAATGTCTTCTTTTCATTTGTAGATGTGCAACTACAGATTTTCTTTTTATTTGTAAACTTACAAATGCAGTCTGGCAACGTAATTTCATGGATCAAAAAACTTGGAAAATTGTATCCATTTTGGGATGCTTATGGAATTCGGCGAAGATGGAAGCAAGTATGCCAACTGGACAACCTTTTTCGAACAGAAATGGACAGTAATCAGAAGAAGCAGAACTTCAACCGGATGTTTGAAAATGTTAAAATGAACTTATATTATTTTATGATAATAGAATTTTGTTATATTATTTTGTACTTAATAAAAGCAAACTATGAAATGTAACTTATTGTAAAATGTAATAAAATATCGTTCATACCTTAGGTATCACCGATTATTTTCGGGGCTGGTGTAAAGTCCTAATTATAGTTGTTGTTTTTCTGTAAATATGTTCAAAATTGTTTATGAGTTTAATACCTGAAGCGGTGTAATTAAAATTAAAAGGCATTCTGTTTTGAAATGTTGTTGTGCGGGGCTGGTAAAGTAAATAATGTGACAAAAACAAACTTTTATTGAATCCTCTGTGCAACATCACGTCATTTAAGAAACAGAAATAATAAAAACCTAATAGCGACAAAAGATAATAAGCAGTCGTTATTATAGTAACCTTGTTTAAAAATTATTCATCATAATTTTAAACCAGCCGCTTCAACATAGTAAACCAATATAGTAAGTACAAAGTTTAAATATTATAATATATATATATATATATATAGTTATATATTATATATATATAATATATATATATTAGTTATGCAGGTAACATCCGCATCCACATCCACATCCGCGGAGCATCCGCACATAATTAAAGATCCGCATCCGCATCCGCGCTTTGCCCTGCGGATATTGCGCGGATGTTTATTGTCGAATTTGATAAAGAATTTTTTAATAAAATCTAAGATGTAATCTGAAAAGCAAAAGTTCGAGTGAAGAATTCCAAAACGGCTTGATATTCCATAACTTAATGTTAATAAACACGTCCAAGACGATGAAATAGTACACTTCAAATGATGGAAAGAAATGGTATTGCTTAAGTACTTCTTGCTTCGTACGCCAGTTCGTATTCCAAAGTTAACATTCTTACTAATGTGGAAAATGACATCATATCACACTGCATTAAGCTATTGAAACCATTTGAAGAAATTACTAAAAAAATCAGCGCCTCCACTACAGCTCTGTCTCCGATGTAATACCATTAATCTCAACGCTAAGGAAGCATTTTGAACCCATCTTCAAATAAAAATGATGACGATTTAAAAAGCATGAAAGATGTAATTAAACAAAGCTAGATAAACGCTTTGGTTCTGTATAAATTAATGACCTTCATTACTATTGCAACTTACTTAGATCTCCGTTATAACAAGGCCACATTTTTTTTGTGACACAATATTAGAACAAGTTAAATCGTCATTTGTGTTGCAGCTGAAAACTTCAATCCGAACAGTCTATTAATTCGCCACCCAATAAAAGGAAAAAACCGAAACTCTACAGAAACCAACACCTTCTACAAGTAAATCACTAACAGATTCACTGGAAGAATTTCTACGGTCCAGTAGTGATGACGAAACACACGCATTACCAAAAGATGTAGTGGCAAATGATTGAAAACTATCACCAAGAAAAACAACTAGATACAAATGATGATCCTCTCAGTTGGTGGAAAGTTAAGCAAAATGTTTACCACACGCTTAAGTAAACTTGCAAGAAAATACTTGGCCTGTCCTCCAACTGATGTTCCAAGTGAGAGAGTAATTAGCATTTAGCATTGCTAATATATGATGAAAAGAAAAACAGACTCAGCAGAAAAGGCAGAAAATTGATGTTTCTTCTTAAGCACAACCTTCCCTATATTTGAATTTCACTACTAGTGCAAAAAGTATATAATTCATTGTATAATCTCTTTCATTAAGGGCGGAGGTTGGGAAAGAGGTTGGTGGGGGTGCTTTTGAGTTGGGTCCCCGTCCCGCACCCTGGTAACAATTATATTTAATAGATTGAGGCTGAAACTCGAGATTATATATATATATATATATATAATTATATATATATATATATATATATATACTATATATTATATATCTATATATATATATATATATATATATATATTATTATATATATATATATTATATATAATATATATATATATATATATATATATATTTATATATTATATTATATATATATATATCTATATTATATTATATATATATATATATATTATATTATATAATAATATATATATTATATATATCTATCTATATAATATATATATATATATATATATAAATATATATATATATATATATATATATATATATAATATATATATATATATATATATATATATATATATATATATAAAAAAGAATTATATAATATTATATATATATATATACCCATATATATATATATATAATATATATAATAATAATTAATATATATTATATATATATATAATATATATATATTTATATATTATATATATATATATATATATATATATATATATATATATTATATATATACCGTATATATATATATATATATTATTATTATATATATATATTATTATATATATATATAAATATTATATATATATATATATAATATATATCATATGTCTGTTCACAAAACTGCGGGGAGGTGTCAGTTGAGTCTTCCAGGCTGTTCAATTAATTATAAGCTTAAATGGAATGTCCCATGTGTTACTCTCCTTTCAGGTGATCTAATCCTGTGATAATCTTTTTCCTTCATCCAGAGTATTATCCTTTCCCATTAATAGCTTCGTAACTCCAATTAAAAACATCAATTTATCCCCTTCCCCTATTATCTGTCACCTCGAACATAAAAAAAAACTTTACCAAATTTTCATCATTCATTCTAAACACGTGTCCGTACTAGGGTTGGATGAGGGCATGAATTTTCTGACCGCACCGCATCGCACCGCACCGCACCGCACCGCACTCACCGTATCAAAATGGGCGCACCAATCACCGCAATATTTCTTATAATTAATTTTATTTCTAATCAATCTCTTGTCTTCATCCAAGAGATATCTCATAAAACATTCATTTCAGAAACCTTAACTCTTTTATTCATTTTATTATTATTATTATTATTATTATTATTATTATTATTATTATTTTATTATTTATTATTATTATTATTATTATTATTATTTTATTATTATTATTATTATTAGTATGCTTAATTAATTTTTATTATTATTATTATTATTATTATTATTATTATTATTATTATTATTATTATTATTATTATTATTATTATTATTATTATTATTATTATTATTATTATTATTATTATTATTATTATTATTATTGTAATATTATTATTATTATTATTATTATTATTATTATAATTATTTATTATTACTATTATTATTATTTGACTAGTATTTATTATTATGGTGATAAAGTTTTCATTATTATTATTATTATTATTATCTATTATTATTATTATTATTTTATTATTTGTATTATTTTTCTTAAAACTCAATATCAGCATTTATTTAACATATGATTTTGTTGCTTTTCAAGCCTCCTAAATGTATTTTCTGTCTACAGAAGAAATTTTCCTTAGTATTATCCTTGGAATAAATAAAACTATTGATTTAAATACAGTACCAAGCTTTCGTCCGTAACATTTCGGATATTTTCAAGAATAGTTTTTATTTTTTATATTTTAACAATTTTGATATATAAATATGTTTTAAACTAAAAAAAAAATAATAAAAAAAGTTAATAATTTTAAAAGTTAGAAAAGTTAACCTACGTTGACCTTTTTGTTATTTAAAAATGTTTAAAAAATTGGACATTTCATTATATTTTATGTTTAATACTGGTTTATGTTTCCTTAAGAGCAATGATTCACGAGGCGCAATTCATAAAAATCTTTCTTTCTTGCTATGATGGAGAAGCCCTCTTTATGCTGTTATCGGGATTTTTGTGGTGTTCCTCTTTAAAATGTTGAAATAATTTTACTCAGGCTTATACTTATGCTGCGACATTCTCATGTTGAGGTATTCGTTTGTGTAATCCAATTTAAGCGGCGTTACATCCACTTTCAGAACATTGAAATTGGTACACAACGTTACTACTCTGCAACCATCCGAGCGCTTCACGAGAAAAGAAGCACGAGCCCGTTTCAATGTCTTATAGTAAGATCTTAATATAAGCTTCTTCCCGTCTTTTGCTTTAATATGTTCTTTCAAAATTAATTTTAATTTGTTTTCTTTCTCTTTTTTTCTGACTAATATTTTCAGTTTTATAATATACTAAGAGCTTATCTTTTTCATTTTCATTGATAGTATTGGCGAATAAATTATTTAAAGTGTGCTTTATAGTTTTCTCTATAATATACTGGGGGAAGTTATTGTTTATCAGATTCTTTGTTATTCTTTTAATTTCTAAATCAAAAAGGGTCCAATCAGACGATATCTTAAACGCTCTGTGAACTAAAGTCTTTATGGTAGCAATTTTGTAGTTTAGGGGAGTGAAGGAGTCAAAATTCAAGTATGTTCCCTTATCTGTAGATTTAACGTAGACACTTCTATCAATTTTTCCATCCTCTATAACTATATTAATTTCTTAGACATTAACATTAAAATTAAAGAGGATGGAAAAATTGATAGAAGTGTCTACGTTAAATCTACAGATAAGGGAACATACTTGAATTTTGACTCCTTCACTCCCCTAAACTACAAAATTGCTACCATAAAGACTTTAGTTCACAGAGCGTTTAAGATATCGTCTGATTGGACCCTTTTTGATTTAGAAATTAAAAGAATAACAAAGAATCTGATAAACAATAACTTCCCCCAGTATATTATAGAGAAAACTATAAAGAAAAAAAAAGTAAATTAGCAGTTTGGAAGAAGGATGAATGGGGATTTACAATTGAATAGGAAGCTCTTCTTGAAGGAAGTGCGAAAGGTTAAGAATGAGAATAAGGGGAACCTGCTTAGAATAATGAATAGGGATGGAGCTTTTGTAACTGATGAAATGGATGCGAGGAGAGTGTGGAGGGAACACTTCGAAAATCCGCAAAACATTAGCAGTAATGAAGAGGTAATAGTGAATGTGTGTGGGTTTAATGGTGCAAAAAGGAATACGTATTTTGGGAATGAAGTTATTAGTAAGGAGGAGGTAATGGGTAGAGTGAGAAAGCTGAAGAATGGTAAATCTGCAGTCATAGATAAAATTACTGGTGAAATTGTCAAGAACAGAGACGAAATGGGGATTGAGGGATTTGGAAGTTGTGTAACAAAGTTTATGGAGGGTAAAGTTCCGAGGGATTGGAGGTGAGCAGTAATAGTACCCTTATATAAGGGTATGGTGGATGAGGGTAACTGTAGGAATTATAGGGGAATTAATTTATTCAGTGTTGTAAGGGAGATAGATATATGCTGGTGTTTTGGTCAAGTGACTGAGGAACTGATTGGTGAAAAACAAGATGCGTTTCGGAGTTGTAGAGGATGTGTGG
>JABUQX010093509.1:5000-7500 GCA_015478945.1 Trachelipus rathkii | reverse complement strand
ATAAAAATATACGAATATGTAGATATACAGATAGAAGTATATATATATATATATATATATATATATAATATTATATATATATGAATATCGATGCGATCATACTCTGTTGTTTGCTTTTAACGAGGTAACATTATAAAACAATCGACTGTTACAAAATTTTAAAATATTATGATGAAATTCTCTTATTTTTTTTTGCGAAAATTGGTCAAATGAATGAAAATATTACTGAATAAATATGACAGAGTAATACGAAAGTGAAGCAACAGTGTAAAATATCTCGATCAAATAACGCTATTTTTCAATCAATTAAAAGGTCTCTTCGTGCTCGAATGAAATAGCGGAGATTGAATGTGTGTGAATAGAGCTATAAAATTTTTATATTGTTCCTTTGGCCGTCTCTTCGTTACATTTGATGTTGCCACAGTAAGATGACATTCTCTTTATGTATAGAATTAAGTGAGACTACTCTTTAAGTTTTAAGTTATATATGATAATATATAGATTATATAATATATATATTATAGTATATATATATATAATATATATACTATATTTATAATATAATATATAATATATAATATATACTCATATATATAGTTTTTGCTTTTTTTTTACTTTCCCGCCCCTGCTACACTCCTTCAGAGAGAACACCTCGCTATGATCACTCCTCCGCAGCAGTCGCCTCCTCAAAGCATCACCTAAATTTGTGATTCCAATTGCTCTTGGACGATGGTTAGCTGGACACTTTAGGCAGAAAGTGAGACACGTCTGCGAGCTTGCGTTCACTTTGTGCACATATTTGATGTGGTCCTAGTTAGAGTTTAAACCTGATTTGAAATCTATTGCAGGTTTTGTGGTGACCGCATCTTTATATGTCCAAAGTATTGATTGGACTGTTATAGAGGAGAGTCGAAACAGATGCAATCTGGTGATGTTCATTTAGGTATATTGCTTTGCGTTTTGGTTTCTTAATTTAATTTTGAGTTATGTGGTGTGTATTTGTTTTGTATAAGAGCTGTTACCCTATGAGGGCCATATGTTGTTTAGACTTGTTTGTATAATATGGCTGGGCCGGAAAATGGAGTTGTTTTAACTCCCCCGAGTTAGCTAGGTTGGAAAGGCAGTGTGGTGTATGGAGTTAGATGTTGTGCTTAGCGTAGAACTGAATTGTGCCTCATCATTCTAAATGTATATCTATGCGGTAATATTCTTTTTCTTCAAGGTACAGTGTTGTTGGGAGTTGTAGTTGTAGAGCCTGTTATAATTCTAAATGTCATATTTTGGGTGGTTTGAAGTTTTATCATGTTTCCCTTGGTTAATAATGGGTGCCATATAGGTGACGCGTAATTTAGTGTTGAATAGGTGTATTGTTTGAAGATAGTGATGGATAATTCTTGTTATTAATGTCCTTGCTAGATATGGTTCCTTAGTAGTTTATATTTTCTATTGCTGATGTGTTATGTTTTCAATTGTTTATGTGAGGTTAGGAGTTTGTCATGTTACCCAAGAATTTTGGCGTTGTTTCGTTTTATTGGCAATAGCTAGTCTTAAAGATTTGGGTTAGTACTTGCCAAGTGGCGGTCTGTTGTAATTAGTGAGATACATGATGCAGACAAGTTTGAATTTGGTTAGTGTTCAACTTGTTCACCAACTGATTAATTTGCAAGGGATCTTAAATACATCCCTTACTGATTTAGCATCCAACACATACTTCAACATTTCCTTCTTCACCATCACAAAATCAATCACTACCTTTTCACTTGATACCATCATCTACCTACATCAACTCTAGAACACTTATGAATACTTTTGTGTTTAAAAAAAAAGTATTACTTAACACATACCTCTCTCTTCACAGAAATCAATCACATTCCATATCATCTCATTTTCTCTCGACACCCAAAGCACCTGTTATAAAAAAATCCCTTTTTGATCACAGTTTATCCAACCATTTTAGGTGCACCCAACACAATCAATCTGAAGCTCCTACTCACCCCATCCAAAACGTTATTCAGATTGTCTCAGAAAATCGCACTCTTTTCAACATCACCCCCAGATGGACCATATGTCATAACCGCATATACCTTGACCTTATCAAACTTAAATTTAATCATTAGAATTCTTAGTACCCACACAAACAAAATCCATCCCATAGCTCTGTGCCAAGTCACTCATCAAGAATAAACAACTCCTTCTCCCCCCTCTCATTCCTTTCACACACCAGCACACACACATTTCACACCACACACTCATCTTCACCTATTTTCTTCATATTTTTCAGCCACAGAGAGAAATCAAATTTGCCCTTTCTAAATACATCATCACCTTTCTCTTTTCTCCTTCCTCATAATTCCTCTGACATTCCCATGTATACAACGGTTCATACATTTTCGGCGCGAAGCATAGAGCCGCTTAGCAATCACGACCTTTCGAGGCATGCATTTGAGCATTCCTTACAAGCAGATAAGTGTAGTGGCAGCCAACACAATTACCACTGTCC
>JABUQX010093509.1:0-2500 GCA_015478945.1 Trachelipus rathkii | reverse complement strand
ATTGTTGAAGGCAACATTTGTCTCATCCGCAGTTCACGGTGATTTATTCCAGTATTTACTGACGGCTCTAAAACAGGGGACAGTGTGGGTGCGCCTGCTGTCTTTCCTGACAGCAATCTCTCCCATACTCTCCCCCCCCTCATACTTCAATTTTTACGGCAGAATTAATAACTGTAATGATTGTCATTTCTAGAATTCTATTCCTTAACCAAGACCACTCTTGCGTTATTTATTCAGATTCGCTCAGCGACCTCCAAGCCTTAACCTCTCTATTTTCTAAAAATACAATGGTGTTTGCTGTACAACAATTTCTTCGGCTGCTACACTCTTGTGAGAAACAAATCATATTGTGTTGGACCCCCCTCTCCGTAGAGATAGCTGGCAACGAAATAGCTGACAGAGAGGCCAAAATGGCCACCTCTTCTTTTCGAAGCTGTTGTAGAGACCTCTTGAACAAGGTCGACTCCCATCAATTGATTATTATCGTGCCCTCCGACAAGGCTTCCGATCTTATTGGCAAGAGTGCTGGATGAATGATCAGCGAGGGGCGAAACTTAGAAATACAAAGCCGAACATTGGTGAGTGGTTTTCCTCTCACCGACGAAAGCGCTTGGCCACACCAATATCACTCACAGCCACTATATGTCACGGGACCCTCCTCCTATATGCAAATTTTGCCGTCACCATACCCTGCAATCTGTTCCCCATATCTTTATTGATTGTCCCAAACTAGACCCCATTTGCCTTCGTCATTTTGCTATTATGATCCATAACACCTTCTAAAAGGTTATTCCATATCTTATCTGAATCTCCCGCATTAACCGCAATTATATTTTCTTATCTTCACGAACTGAATATTTCGTTGTATAACATTAACGTTATTAATATTAGACATTATAATCGTAAAGTGACATCTTTTTATAGCTTTTATTTATGTTTTGAGATATTCATATTCACCATCAAATTTTCTTTGACATTTATAATATGTATAAGAAAATACCCACCCATGGAGTTGATTATTCAATCTAGTGTGGCTGCTTCTCTGTGGGCCGTGGTGGGTTCTGTACACCAACTCAAAAAATATATAGATATATAAGTATATATATATATATTAATATATATACTATAATATATAATAATATATATAATATAGAATATATAATATATATATATATATTATATATATATAGTATACTTAATATATATATAATTTTAAGGATACTCTGTAATTAATCTTGAAAAATGTTGTTTTTATTATTTTTCTTCCTTCAAAATAATAAAAGTTTTTAAAAATGTTTTACAAAAAAAATTCCAATAATCTTTTAAATTTTTTAAACATTTATTTATTTTCTTTCTATATATGTGTTTGTTTTTTTTTTTTTTGTTTTTTTTTAATTTGTGTGCGTTATTATTATTAATTATTATTATTATCATTATTATTATTATATATTATATATTATTATTATTATTTTAGTATTATTATATATTATTATTATTATTATTATTATTTATTATTATTATTATTATTATTTATTATTATTATTTATTTATTTTTTCTTTATTATTGTTTTTATTTTTATTATTATTATTATTATTATTATATCTCTTAATTTATTATTATTATTATTATTATTATTATTATTATTATTATTATTATTAATTATTATTATTATATTGATTATTATTATTATATTATTAATATATTATTATATTATTATTATTATGATATTATTATTATTATTATTATTATTATTATTAATTTATTTATTATATATTATTTTATTAAAATTATATTATATTATTATTATTTATTATTATTATTATTATTATATTATTTTTTTTATTATTATTATATTATATTATTATATTATTATTATATTATTATTATTATTATTATTATTATTTTATTATTATTATTATGATTATTATATTTATTATTATTATATTATTATTATTAATTATAGTATTATATTATGTATTATTAATTATTATTTTTATTATATTATTATTATTATTATATATTATTATTATTATTATGTATATTATAGTTTTCCTTTTAGCTTCCAATTCACGAAACCATTTTCTTCTAATTTCCATTTAATTTTCTTAAACTATTCTAGAGAATAATTTGCAAAAAAAGTATGAGCATATTTATATTTATTAGTTCCTGACCAGTTTCGTCCGGTAAAAACCTCCTCAGACATCTCAGAGTTTCCATTTAACAAATGAAGAATTTTTTAATACAAGATTTTAACATTTATTAAATTATCAAATTTTAGTAGTATATCATTTTATATTTAATCTAAGGGACATTACGTTAAACTTTATGTTAATGTCAGGTTTGTGATGTCTTATGTAATAAGCTTCAGCTATTGTAGTTTTTGCGCTTTCCGCATGAGAAGCGTAAAATTTTGAAATATCAGGTACAGTTGTCTTGTTACTCTCAGTGAATAAATGTTCATATATTTACTGAGCGTTAAAAAGCGTGCTGGTATGCCCC
>JABUQX010093508.1:47500-50663 GCA_015478945.1 Trachelipus rathkii | reverse complement strand
TTCTTTATTTGAAAAATTTCTTCATACATAAAAGGGAGAGGTCACAGAACCATTAAGAATTCGAAAAGGAATCAAAGTTCGTAAGTGGGAATCCAAAAATGAATTTCTGCCCATAATCCAAACTTAAAATGATGAAAGAAATCCATACCATAAAGGAAGTTACATATGTAGAGGCGAAATTGCTTGAAATTTAGGTCCTTTATTTGAAAAATTTCTTCATACATAAAAGGGAGCGGTCACAGAACCATTTAGAATTCGAAAAGGAATCAAAGTTCGTAGTGGAATCCAAAAATGAATTGCTGCCCATAATCCAAACTTAAAATGATGAAAGAAATCCATACCGTAAAGGAAGTTACATATGTCTGACGATGAATCCTCGAACTGTGAGAGTTGTGAAAAGATGAAGACCATAATCCAAAAATAAAATGAAAATTTTAATTCGTTTGCTTGAGTCATTTTCTCCGAGTGTTCTGATTGGGATTTTGTGTTATTGTAGTTTTTTCTTTTTCTTCATTTTTTTTGTGTTTTTCTTTAGTAATCAGAAGGCATTGATTGAAATGTGGGTGTTCTTCTCCGGGTTCACCAATTATATAGGGATGTACTTGCTAAGTTGGTGGCTTCTTTTGTGAGCAAGCACCCTATATAAGAGGATGGTAATTTAGAAATTCATATTTGAAATTATATTTTTATTCAACATAAGTAAAATATGCAATGAAAGTATAAAAGTAACAAAAGTTCCTTCTGTTGAGATACTCTTTGTAGGCGAATTGCAAGTCGCAGCCTTTTCCAGTGCGTTTTTCGAACTTGCCTCTGACTCTTCGTTTAGCGGCGAAAATTGGTGATCGGAATTCAAGTCGCAGCCTTTTCCTTGAAATTTATCGCTCTTGCCGGGAGGATTTCTGAAAAGAGTATCTTGAGTGAGATTTTCTTTTGATTCTTAATAATTTGATCTGACTGACTTTATCTGACTGAAGAGTATCTCAAAATGACGGGTTTATATAGTATTTCACTTTGACTTATGCTAAAATTTTGCTCGCGCAAATCTTAGCATAAGTACGAACATAAATTAAAATTTTTACAAAGTTATAATGGAGTGCTACATATATATATTATATATATATATATATAAATGTATAAGATATAAATATATAATATACATATATGTTTATATATTATATAAAGAGATATATATATATATATATATATATATAGTATATATATATATATATATATGTATTTTTTAGATATATAGAATATCCATTTTTCTATCTTCCCATATATTATGTATATATTATATATATATATAATGATTATATATATTAATATATATATATATATATTATATATATATAATTATATATTAATATAAATTATATATATATATATATATATATATATATATATATGATATATATATTATATATATATATATATATATATATAAATTATTAATAATAATAATAATAATAATAATAACAATAATAATAAATAATAATAATAATAATAATAATAATAATAATAATAATAATAATAATAATAATAATAATAATAATAATAATAATAATAATAATAATAATAATAAAATAATAGTTTTGGATAGCTCACACCTCACGGGGCAGTGTCCTGTCCGGAAAAGGAATCTATTTAGGTAATATGTATCTAAGGCCCGAACGAAGGATCGAAACCCGGGGCCCTGGTGCTTTTAAATATATATATATATATATATATATATATATATATATATATATTATATATATATATATTATAGATTATATATATATATAATATATATATATATATATATATATATATATATATATTATATATAAGATCATGTAAATCTTTTTCCCACCAAGTTAAATTGCAAGGTATTTTTTCAAATTAAAAGAGAACTCTGTGGGAGAAGGTAAAAATATATTAAACTTAAAAATTGAAGACAAACTTTCCGAAAATTAGTTGCTTCACCAAAAGTTAAATTTATTATAAATAGAAGTATATATAAATAGGTATATATATATATATATATATATATATATATATATATTATAGATATATATATAAATGTTATTTATAATCTTAATTAAAATATACAATGTATCTAGTATAATATTTATTTATATATTATATATATATATATATTTTTTACATGATACCACCACTCACGGGCAGGGCCCTTTTCAAAAGGAGGGGGCAAAAAAAAATAAATAAATAAATATAGTAAACAAAAAAAATAAACAAAGAAAAAATAAAAATTAAAATAAAGTGAAAGTAAACCCACCCTGACCCTTGCCTAACGCAATTCCCTCAGGTGGGCGCAGACGCGGGACTTAAATAGAGGAAGATTAAACATTGCGGGGAAATAAAAGAAAGCAAAGGAGTTCCACAAAACAGATTTGGCGGAAAGAAGGAGGTACCATAACGAGTGATCCTTGAGTCTCCAATATTTACACAATACTCATGTGAGAGTAAGGCACCTCTTGTGTCTACGAGGGCGACGCAGTTGGTGGAGGAATTGCGACGGAGAGGTCAATTCTCGCGAGCAACCTGCCGTGTAAATACCTATAGAAAAGACGGATAGGGCACCTTACGTCACGACGCAGAGGAAAGAAAGAGGGTTCAAGAGAGTCAGAGAGTATAGGACAGTTTATTAAGACTCTTAGCCTTAGCTTTCAAACTCTATCCAAAGGGGGTGGAACCGGATCCACCCCAAATGTGGGAACAGTATTCCATATATATATATATATATATATATATGGCATACATCTATATATATATATATATATAGTATAGATATATATATATATATATATATATATTAAAATATATATATATATTATATATATATATTATATATAATATTTATATATATATATATATATATAATATATATATATATATATATATATATATATATATATATATATATATATATATATTATATAATATATATATATATATATTATAT
The DNA here is from genome assembly GCA_015478945.1 of Trachelipus rathkii. Taxonomy (NCBI): domain Eukaryota; kingdom Metazoa; phylum Arthropoda; class Malacostraca; order Isopoda; family Trachelipodidae; genus Trachelipus; species Trachelipus rathkii. The sequence continues at coordinate 47,698 of JABUQX010093508.1, read as the reverse complement.
ATATATATATATATATATATATATATATATATATATATATATATATATAGTCAGCCTCCAGAAAGCAACATGCACGTAACAAAAAAACTATAACAGATACAGGAAAATAAATAAAATTTTATTAATCAGGAGACATTTTTATCCATGTAATTAAAAAACAAAACAAAACAAAATAACGCTTTTGAAAAATTTAAAATT
>JABUQX010093508.1:40000-42500 GCA_015478945.1 Trachelipus rathkii | reverse complement strand
CGGGTGGACCGGATGGCGTTCCTCCCCGAATTTTGAGGGAATGTGCCTCCGATGCTTGACCCCCGCCCCCAATTCAACTGAAATATTCTCTATAATCTCAAAACTAACACTTACCTCAGTGTTGGAAGGGCCCACACGTTCCAAACACATTCTTCAACTTCATTCAATTCTTGCTCCCCCTTTTTACTTCTAGAATTGCCCTCTCGTCTTAATCTTTCCGATTCTATTGTCGTTGATCTGGATAGGATTTCCGGGTGGGGTCGCCTCAAGCTGGTGAAATTTAATCTTTAAAAACTCAACTTCTACAAATCTCCCTCTCTAAACACCTTCCAATTTTTCTAACTCTTTCGACGGTTCTCTCGTCTCTCCTGTTGACAATATAAACATCCTTGGCCATAACATAAACAAAAAAATGTTTTGGAAACCTCACATCACAACGGTTGCTAGGGCCGCCTCAAAGAAACTGGGAGTTCTCTTTAGACTGCGAGACTTTTTTTCCTCTTCTCAGTTACTCCAGCTATACAAGGGCCTCATCCGCCCTTGTATGGAGTACTGCTCTTATATGGGGGGCTCTGGTCTCACCCGGCTTTTGGGGACAGTGGTTCGGAGTCATAAAAGCCAAAGACTTACAAACTGTTCCGTACTTTCTACTTCTCTTGACCCTCTATCTTTGCTGCGCGATGTTGGTGCTTTATCTCTTTTCTATAGGTACCGCAGCGGCAGGTGCTCGAGGGAACTTGTCACTTGCGTACCACCACCTTTACGACTCTCTCGTAACACTAGGGGTGCTGTATCTGCCCACGAGTTTTGTGTGGATATTGGTAACTCCAGACTAGTTCGCTGCGGTGCTTCCTTCTTTTCTGCCACCTTGGTTCTGTAGAATTCTCTTCCATCTTCTGTGTTTCCTGCTGAATTTAATCTCCCTCACTTCAAAGCTTGCGTCTGTGCTCATATGCGTAATTTGCGTTAAGTGTGAACTTCTGAGGCGTGCAACACCCCCTCCTTGAATAGAGCTTTGCCCGTGAGTGGTGGTGACAAATATATATATATATATATATATATATATATATATATATATATATATATATATATATATATATATATATATATATATATATATATATATATATATATACATATATATATATATATATATATATATATATATATATATAATATATATATATATATATATATATATATATATAATATATATATATATAATATATAATATATAATATATATTATATATATATATATATATGTTATTATATATATATATATATATATATAATATATATATATATATATATTATATAATATATATATCATATATATATATATAATATATATATATAGGCTATATATATATATATATTTATATAATTATATATATATTATAATATATATATATATTATATATTATATATTATAATTTTTTTTCTGCTGTCGTTTAGTCTGCCGCGTTCTAGCCAAGGGCCGCCCTCATATTCAGCCGCCCTAGGGCATTTGCTAGTTTGCTAGTGGTTAGAGGGCTGTATTATATATATATATATATATATAATATATTATATATATATATATATATATATATTATATATATATATATATATATATATATATAATATATATATATATATATATATATATATATATTATATATATATATATATATATATATATATATATATATATATATATATATATATATATATATATATATATATATATATATATATATATATATATATATATATATATTATATATATATATATATAAGATATATTATCTAGATATATATATAGTATATTAAATAATGAGTATATTATATAATATATTTCAAAACAATAGATGTTTTTTTACATGTATATAGGCACAAGTCTAAATTAGGAGGCGTTTTTCAAATCAATTGAAAATGCCTATAAGCTGAAGGAAAATTTCCCGATTATTTATATGTTCTAACAATTATTTAAAACAATATTAAAGCAGATTAGGTTAGGTTAGGTTAGGTTAGGTTAGGTTAGGTTAGGTTAGGTTAGGTTAGGTTAGGTTAGGTTAGGTCAGATTAGGTTAGGTTAGGTTAGGTTAGGTCTGGTTTGGTTAGGTTAGGTTAGGTTAGATTACCTTATGTTATAGTTCTTCATTATGTCAGGTTTATCTGTATTTTAATTCGCGATCATAAATTTACTCCTCTTCATTTAGACTTGTGCCAAAATATTTTTCTTATCTCTCTTTTAAAGAAATGATTGTTATCTTCCTCCATTTATATTACATGGCTTTGATGAACATTTATTAAATCAATTCTCTTAGTTTTTTCTCTCCTGCAGAATTGAGAAAGTATGTTATGTGTTTTTTTGAGAATAGAGAAATATCCTTCTTGAGTGCACGTTGAGAGTGAGATATATGCTGAAATCAATCAAATGTTACTGTATAGATCAAATTCATTTACAAAAATCGCAAAATATTTGATAGATATCTATGCAATGTACCAAGTTTAGT
>JABUQX010093508.1:30000-35000 GCA_015478945.1 Trachelipus rathkii | reverse complement strand
TATATATATATATTATATATATTATATATATAGTATATATATTATATATATATATATATATATAGTATATAATATATATATATATATATATATATATATATAGTAATATATATATATATATATATGTCTTCCGCCGGCTCGGGCTCCTAAAGAAAAAATAATATATGGCAATTTTTTTTTTACATTTTCCTAACTGAAATTTTACCAAGGATTCCAAAAATGTATTTCTTTTCCCTGTAGCTATTGTAGTTTTTTATGATTTTTTTTTTTACATTTTCCTAGCTACAAAAATTTTACCAGGATTCCAAACAATGCATTCATTTTCCTTGTAGCTTGTAGCTATTGTGTAGTTTTGAGATATGGATTGTGGCTCTTCTAGAGGCTGGCATATATATATATATATATATATATATATAAAATAATAATAATAATAATAATAATAATATATATCCTATATATATATATATATATTATATATATATATATATATATATATATATATATATATATATAATATATATATATATATATATATATATATATATATATATATATATATATATATAATATATATAAATATATATATATATATATATATATATATATATATATAATATATATATATATATATATATATATATATATATATATTATATATATATATATATATATACAGTATATATGATACCCAAGCCATCCATATACCTATCCAGTCTCTTCTTAAATGTTGCAATCGAGTTGCACTCAACCTCTTCTGGCAAACCATTCCAAAATTTAACCCCCTTACTGAACGAAGAAATTTCCAATTTCGTGCGTGTATTTTTAAAAGAACCAAATAGTTTGCCGGTATAAAATATTGTTCAATGATACATACTAAAGTAGGGTTTAACTTAAATCTTATTTGAAGTTTGTTAAATATTTTAAAAAATTATCTAAATCGTCTGTAATATTTATTCACACAAATTTGTCTACACGAACAAATTTAATATGTTATAATAATATACGGTTTTATATTATAGCTCCTAGCTCCGGTGTCACTGAAACAAACGTCCAATTACCACAGATATTGAAAATATAAACTTTTAAGTATAGCAATCATGCAATAGCTGTATTCAAACTATAAACTTTTAATTTACAAATTTGGTATCAAAATATTCTTTGAAGTTTTTTTTTACACAATTTTATAATTTTTTAAATGAATATTTTCGTTAAAAATTTAAAAAAAGAAAAAGAAAAAAAACACGAAATGAAAAGCCTAACTCTTCCGAATTCTTTCTTTCGTTCATGCTCCATAACTCTCTTGGAAATTCCTACGCGACATACGCATGAAAAACTAGTTAATTTCTATTTTCAACTACTCTCGTTTTGTTACAGAATATTTTGAAATATAATGATTTTTATTCATATTTTACATTTTTTTTTCATCGTACTCAAAATTTATAAACAAATTTGAAGATTTACAGTGATAAAATTTGGTTGCGAACTATGATTATCTGTCTCAACAAAACTTAATTATAAATTGTTGTGACATCTCAACGACGGCTAACAAATCGTTGCATTTTCACCGATGTCTCAACAAATCCTTGGGACTCTTCTGTGACACTTTTTGCATATATGCAAATTTAATGGTAAAATTAAGAAAAGAGTAAACTTAATTACAAATATTTGTTTTAAAGATTAAAATACCTAGGTCTTAGGCTTTTTCGATTTAGGATCTTAATCTCTATATGAATTGCCGAATTTTATTATACATATAAAAAAGAAGGAATATATATATATATATATATATATATATATATATATATATATATATATATATATATATATATATATATATATATATATATATATTTTATATAAAATATATATATATATATATATATATATATATATATATATTTAAGTATGCAAATTTAATTAGTTTAACAAAAAAGGATAATTATTAATTTTTTATTTGAAAAAAAACTTCGCAAGGCTGGCGTTAAGCAGGGAAGTGTATTGTCACCAATTCTGTTTGTAGCATATTTGGATGTTGTAATAACGCCAGTGAGGGAGGAGGTGGAGGACTTGGATGGAGATATGTTGGCTAATGCGGATGACCTGGCGTGCTGGAGTGAAGACGGAGAGAAACTGAGGAGGGTGGTGTTGGCTTTTGATAACAAACTGAGAGAAGCGGGCCTGTGCATGAACGTGGATAAAACAGAAATTGTGATAGTAAGTAAAGAGGAGGGAGAGGAGTTGGTGGTGGAGGTGGATTGTGTGGTGATTAAAAACGTAGAGAAATACAAGTATCTGGGGAATGTTTGGTAGAGAGGGAGGAAGCCTTGGAGATTGCGAGCAGAATTGATAAGTACGGGAGAACAGTTAGAGCTTTATATCCTTTCATCAGGGATAATGAGATTGGAGGGGAGGTGAAGGGAATAATTTTGGGTTCTTCTGTATTGGGCGGAAACATGGAGTATGACAACAAGAGAGGAGAGCAGAGTGCAGACTGCTGAAATGAATGTATTGAGAGCGATGGCCGGAAAGACCAGGAGGGACAGAGTGAGAAACGAAAGAATTAGAGAAGGTATAGGAGTAATACCTATTATTAACAAAGTAGATGTAGCAAGACTAAGGTGGTGGGGACATTTGGAAAGGATGGAGCGTGGCAGGGTGGCCAGGAGGAGGTGGGACTGGAGACCGGAAGGAGGCAGACCAAGGGGAAGACCACGGAAGAAATGGAAGGACTCCGTAGAAGATTCGCTGAGAAGACATCAAATGCCATCTATGATTCAGGCTTATTCGAAGATACGGTCTTGGAGATAGAGGGGATGGCGGTAATTTACTTTAAGGTGCAAAGGCGCCCGATTATACTAGCTGCGCCCCTGGATGTAAGATGATAATAATAATAATAATAATAATAATAATAATAATAATAATAATAATAATAATAATTAATAATAATAATAATAATAATAATAATAATAATAATAATAATATAAATTTGATAATAATAATAATAATAATAATTAAATAATAATAATTAATAATAATAATAATTAATAATAATAAAATAATAATAATTAAGTAATAATAATAATAATAATAATAATAATAATAATAATAATAATAATAATAATAATAATAATAATAATAATAATAATAATAATAATAATAATAAAATAATAATAATAATAAAAATAATAATAATAATAAAATAATATAATAATAATAATAATAATATAATAATAATAATATAAAGAATAATAATTAATTGTACGATAATGAAAATTATAATAATAATTAGTAAATTTGATATATCAGCTTGTGTTAATATAAGTTTTACTTTTAACTTCCAATTCCCTAAATATATTCTTCTGATTTTCATTTAATTTTCTTAGTACTAGTCTAGAAAATAGTTTGCAAAGAAAGTAAGAGGCATATTTATACTTATTAGTTTCTGACCGGTTTCGTCCGTAAACGTCGGACATCTTCAGAGTTTCGATTCTAACATTTGAATGAATTATATAATACAAGATTTAAAAAATTAAAATTACAAATTAGATTTTAGATTTTAGCATATCATATTATATTTAATTTAAGTGACAATACGTTGAACTTTATGTTAATGTCTGGTTTTAGATGTTTTATGTAGTAAGCCTCAGCTATTTTCAGTTTTTGAGCTTCGCATGAGGAGTGTAAAATTTTGAATGACTGTGAGATATCAGGTATAGTTGTTTTGTTATGTTCGGTGAATAAATGTTCGTATATTTTACTAGGTTTAAAGCGGTGCTGGTATGCCCTATCTGTTAATCTATTAGTCGTGTAACCAATATATAATAATATAATAATAATAATAATTAATAATAATAATAAAAATAATAATAATAATAATAATAATAATAATAATAATAATAATAATAATAATAATAATAATAATAATAATAATAATAATAATCATAATCATAATAATAATAATAATAAATATAATATAATATAATATAATTAATATAATATAATATAATATAATATTATAATATAATATAATATAATATAATATAATATAATATAATATAATATAATATAATATAATATAATATAATATAATATAATATATATAGTTTGACATAATGTAATATAACTTAATATAATTATAATATAATATAATATAATTATAATATAATATAATATACTGTAGATAAGATTATGCAAATTATAATTTAAATAAATATAATTTAAATAATATAATATAATATCGTAAAAAATATATATAATAAATATAATATAATATAATATAATATAATATAAATTAATATAATTATAAAAATATAATATAATTTACAATATAATTTAAATTATGACAATCAATAATAATAATAATAATAATAGATAATAATAATAATAATAATAATAATAATAATAATAATAATATAATAATTAATATAATATGCAATTAATAATAATAACAATAAAATTAATAAAAAACAAATAATAATAATAATAATAATAATAATAATAATAATAATAATAATAATAATAATAATAATAATAATAATAATAATTAAATAATAATAATAATAATAATTAATAATTATAATATAATAAAAAAAATAATAATAATAAAAATAATAATAATTAATAATAATAATAATAATAATAAAACAAATAATAATAATAATAATAATAATAATTAATAAATAATAATAATAATAATAATAATAATAATAATAATAATAATTAATAATAATAATAATAATATAATAATAATAATAATAATAATAATAATAATAATAATAATAATAATGATAATAGTAATAATAATAATAATTAATGATTCTAGTGATAGCAATAATAGAATTGTAATAATAATAATAATAATAAATAATAATAATAATAATAATAATAATATAATAATAATAATAAGGAATAATAATAATAATAAAATAAATATTAATATTAATATTATTAATAATTAATATAAATTAATAATAATAATAATAATTAATAATAATCATAAT
>JABUQX010093508.1:15000-20000 GCA_015478945.1 Trachelipus rathkii | reverse complement strand
ACACATATGCATAGTTGCTGGGCTAAGGCTGGTTAAGCAAGTTGTTACAGCAGTTATACAAAGAAGTTATACAGCAGCATATAAGGCTGCTGCTATACATATATATATATATATATAAATATAAGTACAAATATTATATATGTTACTAAAGCCTGAAAGCAGCAGCAGTAGCAGCAGCAGCAGCAGCATATATAAGGTTAAGCAAGGGAAGGCAAGGTTGGTTGTTATGCAGCAGCAAGCAGCAGCATATATATATATATATAAGGAGTCTAAAAGTACTGTACTTGTCCTACTAAATGTCTATAAGACATACATTATATTACATATTATCCCCTTCGAAGTATGCCCTCTGCAAGACAACACAGCAACTTCCGCGTTTCTTCCATTGTTATAGTAGTAGTATTAAAGGTCATTATTCGCGAGGGTTAGAAGTTCGTCGGTCACAGCCCTCTGTATATCTTCCACAGTTCCAAAAAAGATGTTCCTTCAACTTCGATTTTAACTTGTTGAGGCTAAAAATGTCGCATGATGCTGAATCTCAGCTGTACAGAGTATTTGGAAGTGTGATAATGCTATTCTTTGTCAGAAACTCTCAGATTGGCAAGGCCATGTGGGCTGGCAGGTTGACATGGTGAATCACCCAATCGCCTGCAATGCCCGTTCGTACTTGTTGGATCCATCTGTGAAATCGTTTTAAGATTCCCATGTGGACGACGGTATTAACTGTCATTCCTGGAGCTAAAAAATTATTTGTTAATAGTACCACGACTGTCAAAAAACACGATAACCAACGTTTTAACCTTTGATCTGTTCATGCGTGCTTTCTTCGGGCGGGGGAATTTTTAGTGTGTCACTCCTGACTGTGCCGTTTTGTCTCTGGATCGTACTCGAAAGCCAATGTTTCATCTCCTGTTATAACTTTGTCAAAGAAATTTTGCTCCAATCTGAGGCGTTCCAGTAACAGACTAGCAACCGATTCTCTTTTTGCTCCAATGTCGAGTGTATGGGCACCAGCTTTGCAAAATCTTCCGCGTGTGCAGATGGACTGTTAGAATTCTTTGCACCGAGGTTTTATCCAAGCCCTTTTCCTTTGCAATCATCCAACGCTTAAACTGCGATCTTTTTCCATCACTTATTTATCGTAGCATTGGAAGTTCTTAACGCTCATTGCAATTCGTAGCATCTGACCCTCTTTAAAAACTTTGTACGATCTTTTTACCATCCTGCTCATTAATGTAGCACCGTACGCTTTTCTTAACGATTGCAATGTTTCGGTGGCGGATTTGAATAGTTTAGCGCAAATTTCAGCTTCCATTGCCAGCGTTACAGACTACACACACACACACACACACACACACACACACACACACACACACACACACACACACACACACACACACACACACACACATTACGACAGGGATAACTCACGACTGACTCAACCGATCCTGTTGAATTCTGTACATCTCCAAGTTGGCAAGGCGGTTGCCAGCACGTTTATAACCCCGACGTTGCTGTAGTGTTGACAGTTCGTCAATACATATATTAATAAACTCACTTTTGATCGCCATTATGGCTTTCGTAAGCAATGCTCTGCTGGTAATCTTTTCTCTTCTATGCGATTCTTGAATCTCTTGCCATGGCGCTAGACATATCGAAAGTCTTCGATAGAGTCTGGCACAAAGCTTTGATTTCAAACCTCCTCTAAATGGTGGTATTTCTCAGGGTTCTCTGTTATTATCTCTAACTCTCTTTGTACTTTTCATAAATGACCTTTTCTCTGTTCTTCTTCACTATCCACTCTTATGCCGACGACTCCACCCTTCATTACTCCCTTCATTTTGATAGACGTCCCTCCCAACAACAATTAGCTCACGCTAGAAGGGCACCTTTGATCTTTCTCTAATTTATAATTGGGACATTGAAAAAAAAGGTTGTTTTCAATGTTTCAAAAACTCAGATCCTCTATTTTTTCTAATAGACATAATCTTACACACAATTATAATGTCTTCGAAAACGCACAATTCATACTTTCTTTTGTACTTTATTTTATTGTTTTTTTTTTTCTCTTGACCTTAATTGGAAGGATCTCTCTCTCTCTCTCTCTCTCTCTCTCTCTCTCTCTCTCTCTCTCTCCCTCTCTCTTCTCTCTTTCCCTCGTTATCTTAATTCAACATCACATTACTTTTTCTAAACAAGCTTCTAAGAGGTTGGGTGTTCTGAGACGCCTTCAGAATTTCTTCACGCCACCCCAGTTGCTTGCTCTTTATAGGGGTGTGTTCGCCCCTGTATGAAGTATGCATTACACATCTGTGGTGGTTCCACTCAAACAACTCTTCTTGAAAAGATGGTGTCGACTTTTCAACTTATTAACTCTCCTACTCTCACTAACTCTCCCTTCAGTCTCTTTCTACTAGTCAACACTTTCTACTAGTCTACACTCTCCTTATTCTACCGTTATTACAAAGGACACTCTTCTTTAGGACTCTTCTATCGCATACCTCCTCCATTGAGAAGGGTTCCTGCGACACGCCTTTCTACACAGTCTCATACTTTCACATCCAACTTTCTTACCCCAGACTTAACAGTTATGCTCAATCTTACATGTACTCCAGAAGTAAGTTTGGTACACACTCCTTTTTATCTATTTTCCCATCTACCTTTGACTACACATTTTCAAACGCTGTGTATCAGTCCATGTCGATCCTTGTTCATATAGATCCATATAAGTTCATGTTAATATAGGATAATGTAGGTTTATGTTCATCTAGGTTCATGTAGGTTTATATTCATGTCGGTTCATGGGTTCATGTTCATGGAGGTTCGTGTAGTTAATGTTAATGTGATAATGTAGGCTCATATTCATCTAGGTTCATGTAGGTTTATGTTCATGTCGGTTAATGTAGGTTCATGTAGGTTCATGTTCATGTAAGTTCACGTGTGTCGATTCATGAAGGCCTTTAATGGATCGGTCTCAGGAACTTTAAATAACTTTGAGGAAGGTAGGCTGGCCTTTGTCTTTTCCACAGAATATATATATACCGTATATATATATATATATATATATATATATATATATATATATATATATATATATATATATATATATATATATATATATATATATATATATATATATATATATATATATATATGACTCTATTGATAAGCTGACCATGAAATGAGAATACTACTACTACTACTACTACTACTACTACTACTACTACTATACTACTACTACTACTACTACTACTACTACTACTACTACTACTACTACTACTACTATTAATAATAATAATAATAATAATAATAATAATAATAATAATAATAATAATAATAATAATAATAATAATAATAATAATAATAATAATAATAATAATAGTAATAATAATATGATAAAATAAAATAATAATAATAAAAATAATAACACAATAGAAATAATAATAATAATAATAATAATAATAATAATAATAATAATAATAATAATAATAATAATAATAATAAAATAATAATAATAATAATAATAATAATAATAATAATAATAATAATAATAATAAAAATCATTATGATGGGTTATGTATGAACATTAGTGAGCAATGGCTTTAATTATTCTCCTGCTATTTATTTTCTGTCAGTTGTAATATATATATATATATATATATATATATATATATATATATATATATATATATATATATATATATATATATATATATATATATATATATATATATATATATATATATAATATATATATATATATATGTATATATATATATATATAAATATTTATATATATATATATATACTATATATATATATATATATATATATATATATATATATATATATATATATATATATATATATATATATATATATATATATATATTAGGGATGTGCCGAATATTCGGTAAGTATTCGGTATTCGGCCTATTCGGCCAAAATGCCGAATATTCGGTATTCGGCATTCTTTTTGCCGAACTATTCAGGCCGAATATTGAGCTTTATAAACAATAAATTACGTCAACATAAGGGAAAGTTATTTCAATTTAAAATTGAAATTTTAGAAACTTATTTTCCAAAAAAATAAAAAATATAGCCAAATTTTGTAACCAATATGGCGAAAATCTTTGTCATTTGTCAGATCCTATAAGGGCCATTGACATTTTTCAATATTCCAAAAAATAGAATTCATTTAGTGATACGGGATAATGGACCAAACATGGTAGCTGGTATAAGGGAGAGTGGCTTGCTATCAATTTCATGGTTTATTCACATGTTGCAACTATGCATTCACGATTCAATATTATGTCAGAAGTCTGTTAAAGATATTTTATTTACTTGCAGAAGCATATCCTCTCATTTCCACCATTCAGCAACGGCAGCTGCAAAGCTTAATACTTTACAGATGCAGCTGAATGTCAAACAGCATAAATTAATTCAAGACGTTTCTACACGCTGGAACAGAACTTATGATATGCTTAAAAGATTGTTTGAACAAAAAGTTCCCCTAGCCATATACGCTGCTGAATGCAATCAGAAAATGTTGACTGATTTTCAGTGGCAAAATTATTCCATTTACTTGAGCCATTTGACAACATCACTAAAACAAGCAGTAAACGTGAAGAAACAGTCGCCCATGTGATCCCTTCCATTTTAGCAATAAATCTATTTTTAAATAAGGCTATTAAAAGCAAAAGCTTCAGTGGAATAATTACACTCGTTGAAGAGCTTAAGAAATCAGTAGAAAAAAGACTTTCTAAGTTTCTATGTGATAAATCTTTGTGTAGCTACTTTCTTAGATCTGCAGATTCAAGCTAATTTTCAACATGAATCAGATGAATCAGTAAAAAATATGGTCGTTGAGGCATGGAAAGAAATGTATGAAAATTTAGCTCCTGACTCTTCTGCTGACGATGATTCACGTAGTGGGGAAAGTGAAGCTGAAGGGCCCATTTTCACTTCTTTAATGGATTGTTTTAAAGAAATTGCTGCAT
>JABUQX010093508.1:0-10000 GCA_015478945.1 Trachelipus rathkii | reverse complement strand
ATTGTTGGCTAAAAAAATTTTTATTTTATTTTCAAAAATAATTTTAATCAGAAAATGTGATACAAAATTAGAAAAATAAATGTAATGATTATATATATATATATATATATATATATATATGTATGTAATAATAATATAATAATATAATAATATAATATATAATAATAATATATAATAATAATAATAATAATAATAATAATAATAATATATATATTAATAATAATAATAATAATATATATGTATATCAAATTTTAACTAGATAATATGTAACTCTTCTAATAATATGTATATAATATATATATATGTATATATAATAATAATAATAATAATATATAATAATAATATAATAATAATAATATATATATATATAATAATATGTATATAATAATAATAATAACAAATAATAATAATAATAGCAATAACAATAATAATAATAGTAATGTAATATTGTGTAATATAATAATAATAATAATAATAATAATAATAATAATAATAATAATAACAGATTTTTCATATATTTGTATATATATATATATATATATATATATATATATATATATATATATATATATATATATATATACTCGCTTCTCAACATATATATATATATATATATATTGATGAATTGAAAAAAAAAATTAGAGCATATTTCGGAAAGCGAAACAAATTCTAAAAGTGTCGCCTTTTACAACAGAAGAAACTATGGAAATTTTGGGGTCTACAAGATACCCGTGACTAAATCAAGCAAAATGAAAGCAGATTTTTGGGATATATTGCCAGAAATTTCAACATGTTACAGGATAAATTTTATCAGAAGTAATTAAAGTAATTAATTAAGTAATTAAAATCTATAATTTTGCGAAGTTGATAAAATAAACTATTTTCCCGAAATAAAGTGGAACCTTAAATAATAGAAATAAAGACAAAATTCTAGAGCACAAACAAAAATGTTTGTTATTGGAAACCTAAAAGAGGGAGAGAGAGAGAGAGAGAGAGAGAGAGAGAGAGAGAGAGAGAGAGAGAGAGAGAGAGAGAGAGAGAGAGAGAGAGAGAGAGAGAGAGAATAAGAACTGATCTATAAAAAAAGTAAAAATGAGAGAAAGAGAGAGAGAGAATAAAACTTGATCTATAGAAAAAGTAAAAATGAGAGAGAATAAAAAACTGATCTATATAGAAAAAAGTAAAAATGATAAGAGAGAGAGAGAGAGAGAGAAGAGAGAGAGAGAAGAGAGAGAGAGAGAGAGAGAGAAGAGAGAGAGAGAGAGAGAGAGAGGTAAATGAAAAACTGATTATAGAAAAAAGAAAAAATAGAGAGAGAGAGAAGTGAATAACTTGATCTATAGAAAAAAAGAAATAAAAATGAGAGAGAGAGAGAGAGAGAAGAGAGAGAGAGAGAGAGAGAGAGAGAGAGAGAGAGAGAGAGAGAGAGAGAGAGAGAGAGAGAGAGAGAGAGAGAGAGAGAGAGATCTGAAATACAATATTTATATTGACAAAAATGTTGATCATAAAATATGTTTTGAAAGAAAAAAACATTCTTAACCATACCATAATATCATGGATGAACAAAGGTTCATGCCTCTGGCATGGATGAACATGAATGAATCTCCAAGTACATCTTAAAATATATATTTTTTCGTATGAAAAGTGCCTTTTTTATGTAAAACTATACGTTGGCATAAATTATTGAACTTTCCACGCGAGGTTTTAATTAGTTTGCGTATAAAAATCCCCCGAGGACACGATGGAAAAGCTCACGCGAGGTTTTCGTATTTTTGCAAATAATTAGCACGCGGGGTTTGTGTTAATGTGCGCAAGAAATGTTTTTATTTTAACAAAACATCAAGTTTCGTACGAAAAATAGGAATTTTCCACGCATTTTATATTTTTTCGTATGCAAAGTGTCTTTTTTATGGAAAACTATACGTTTTCATAGATTAATGAAATTTTCACGTAAGGTTCGGTTTAGCGAGCGTATAAAAAATTTGGGGGAGAGGATGCTTAACTCCCAATCCGTAATAGGACTACAAATTATCAGAAGGTAGTTTTCTGGTAAGATCACTTTTTATACCGAGTTTCATGAAAATCAGTGATGGTTGGGTTTGCAGCTTTCCAAATTTTTTGGGGGGATGATTTGTCAGAGCATATATATATATATATATATATATATATATATATATATATATATGCTATATATATATATATATATATATATATATATAACATATATAACTATCTGCTGCAAAGCTTATTAACCATATATATATATATATATTGCAATATATATATATATATATATATATATATATCTCATATATATATACTGCTATATATATATATATATATGTATATATATATATATATATATATATATATATATATACCATACCATATATTGGGACAAACGAAAGAATAGAAATTAACTCTCTGGGGATCACTAGCTTACGCAAGGTTTTATCGGGAGGAGTGGGGGGCTGCTGGAATCTCTCAGAGTGCCGATTTTTTTTTTTACTTATTTTTCATTTAGCTCTATTTGAAAATTTTCATAAAAATTTTGGTCTTCAAAATTTCAAGAGGGGGGAGGGAGTTATAGCCACTCAACCTCCCACAGGTGCGCCACTGCTCGGTATGGATGTTAACACATAGGAAAAACAAAGAATTGGTACTTGGAGATGGATATTGGATAAAAATGTGACTCAAAAGCGAGATGAAGGTATTAAAGAGATATACATATTGTTGATTTAATAAAAATGGTCAAGTCATTCTCAGTACTTCATGAGTTAATAATAATAATAATAATAATAATAATAATAATAATAATAATAATAATAATAATAATAATAATAATAATAATAATAATAATAATAATAATAATAATAATAATAATAATAATAATAATAATAATAATAATAATAATAATAGTAATAATAATAATAATAATAATAATAATAATAATAATAATAATAATAATAATAATAATAATAATAATAAAAATAATAATTATTATATTAATTAAAAATAATAATTATTATATCTACTACTACTACTACTACTAATACTATACTACTACTACTACTACTACTACTACTACTACTACTACTAATAATAATAATAATAATAATAATAATAATAATAATAATAATAATAATAATAATAATAATAATAAACAATAATAATAATAATAATATAAATAATAATAATAATAATAATAATAATAATAATAATAATAATAATAATAATAATAATAATAATAATAATAATAATAATAATAATAATAATAATAATAAATAATAATAATAATAATAAAAAATAAAATCTGGTTGATCTTGCTAATGAATACAATCAAGATAATAATAATAATAATAATAATAATAATAATAATAATAATAATAATAATAATAATAATAATAATAATAATAATAATAATAATAATAATAATAATAATAATAATAAATTACGAACTTTCGAGCAAAAGGTCATCCCCTTGTCTGTCTCTTCTAGTAACAATCGATGTTTGTTTTACAAAAGGCATTAATATCTCTCTCTCTCTCTCTCTCTCTCTCTCTCTCTCTCTCTCTCTCTCTCTCTCTCTCTCTCTCTCTCTCTCTCTCTCTCTCTCTCTCTCTCTCTCTCTCCATACACACACACAGTTTTACTTTTCTATATATCAGTTTTTATTCTCTCTCTCTCTCTCTCTCTCTCTCTCTCTCTCTCTCTCTCTCTACAAATATCGTAACTCTCTCTCTCTCTCTCTCTCTCTCTCTCTCTCTCTCTCTCTCTCTTTCTCTTTCTCTCTCACACACACACATTTTTATTTTTCTATAAATACAGTTTTATTCTCTCTCTCTCTCTCTCTCTCTCTCTCTCTCTCTCTCTCTCTCTCTCTCTCTCTCTCTCTCTCTCTCTCTCTCTCTCTCTCTCTCTCTCTCTCTCTCTCTCTCTCTCTCTCATACACACACATTTTTTCTTTTCTATAGATTGTTTTTATTCTCTCTTTCCTCTCTCTCTCTCTCTCTCTCTCTCTCTCTCTCTCTCTCTCTCTCTCTCTCTCTCTCTCTCTCTCTCTCTCTCTCTCTCTCTCTCTCTCTGAAGGCTTCTATAATGGTCTTTTGATTATCTTTAAATATAAATATTCAACGTACTTTATTTATCAATAAAATAAAGAGTATTACATAAATTTCAGCATTTTTCATTAGCAAACTGGAGATCAAACAAATGACATTTATATGTACCAACGGCAATATATGTTAATATATAAATGTATAAATATAGTGATCATAAAAACAATCCCCATCATGTACCTCTTTCAAGTATATGTGTATGTATTTATGTATGTATGTATATGTAATAATATAATATATAATATATCTAATAATAAAAATAATATTAATAATATATAATATATAATAATATATAATAATATATATATATATCTATATATATATATGTTTATAATATATATATAATATGCATATATAATAATAATAATAATAATATATATATATATATAATATGTAGCAATAATAATATATAATTATAATAATAATATATATATATATATATAATATATATAATATATATATATATATATATATATATATATATATATATATATATATATATATATATATATATATATATATATATATATATATATATATAGATAGTACAGAGACATATAAGTTGTAAATCACTTTATATACCGGTATATATATATATATATATATATATATATATATATATATATATATATATATATATATATATATATATAATCAATTTTAAAAGTGGTATCGCTCTCGCAGTTTCAATAATATATAGATAGATATTACTAATCTTTCCTTATTGGTTTTGAACCTGAGCCCTCGCATTGTAGGGCAAGTGTTTTACCACCTGACCACGATGGGGTAAGAAGGATCTTCACCTTTAGAAGAATGCTCTCTTCTCAGAAGAAAGGTTGTAGGTCACCTTTGGCTTTGATAGAGCCTCACCACTCACACTCAGGTCAAGGGTCAAACAAGGCTCCACTCAGAGTGGATGTATCATCAACATTATCAATTTTAAAACTGTAAATTCTCTTGAAGTGTAATAAAATATAGATATTATTAATTTCTCCTTGTGAGTGGGTTTCGAATAGAGTATTTTTCTAAAGTTTGAGCCACACTTAAGCTCATCGTGGTCTGGTGGTAAGACATCTGCATAACAACGCAAGGGCTCGGGTTCAAAACACACAAGGAAAGATTAATAATAGCTATATATTATTAAACTGCTAGAGCTTTGGCAGTTTTAAAATTGATAATGCTGATGATACATCCTCTCTCTGACTGGAGTCCTGTTTGACCCTTGACCCAAGCGTGAGCGGGAAGGCTCTATCATAGTACTGCCTTATTTCTGAGAAGAGAGTATTCTTCTAAAGTTGGAGCCTCTTTTTAGCTCATCGTGGTCTGGTGGTAAAAAAACACTTGCATAACAACGCGAGGGATTATTAATATATTAGTCATAATAATATAAAAATATATATAAACAAGGAGAGATTAATATATATATATATATATATATATATATATATATATATATATATATATATATATATATATATATATATATATATATATATATATATATATATTTACAACTGAAAGAACAATAGCAATATATATATATATTATAGCGCTGAGATTAGACAACAGCCCTGTACCTGCAAAGCCCCTCCATGCGGATCTGTCTCGGTAGAATCCTTCCTCTTCCACCTCGGCAATAGATCTTCCTCGCTTCACCATCGACGCTGCAACACCATCCCTCCATCTTCTTCTTGGTCTCCCAGCAGGTCTTCTTCCTTCTGGCTGCCAGTCGTAGAATCTCGCAGGGTATCTCTCCTCATTCATTCTTCGGACATGGCCATACCACCTCAGCTGTTGTCTCTCTATCAACCAATCAATGAGTTCTATTCCAAGCTCGCGCCTAATTTCCGAATTTATTCTTCGCTCCCTTCTCGTCACTCCCGCTATCTTGCTTTTTGTTCTGGTGGTAAGAGTCCAAGCTTCTGATCCAAATACGAGAGTAGGTCTTAGTATTGTCGTATATATCAAAACCTTAACATCCCTCGGTACATGCCTGTTTTTCAGCAATCCATACAGCTGTCCCACACTCCTCGAAAACCTGTTTATACGCTCCTCAATCTCTCCGGCCATTTCTCCATCCACGTTTACAGTAACACCCAGGTACTTAAATTTTTCCACTTCCTTCAACCTTTCCCCCTGTATCACGATGCCAAGCACCTCACTTTCTCTAGAGATCTTCATCACCTCCGTCTTTTCCTTATTTATTTTTAATCCTTCTCTATGCAATATGTCTCCCCACCTATCCAACGCTCTCTGCAGAGTCGCTCTGTCACTTGTCACCACTGCTATATCATCTGCATATGCCATAGTAATTCCAACGTCCTCCTCCAAACCAACCTCTCGGATACACCCATCCATATATATGATAAACAGCAGAGGAGACAACACTCCTCCCTGTCTCACTCCCGCTTCTACATGGAACCATTTTCCTAAGCCAAACGCTGTTCTGACTGCACTCTTACTAGTGACATAGAGACTACGTATCACTCTTATTAACTTGGGTTCAACCTCATAATACGGATTTAGAAAGCGTTTCCCACAACTTCTTCCGTGGCACACTATCAAACGCTTTCTCTAGATCTATAAAAGCAGCATAGATGTCTCTATCCCACTCCCAACTCTTCTCAATCACCATCTTCAAGCTAAATATCAAATCGGTGGTTCCTCTTCCCGGTCTAAAACCATATTGGGCCTCATTCAATTTATTCTCCACACTCGTTCTAAGTCTCCTCTCCAAAATCCTTTCATATATCTTCAAAGCATGGGGCAGAAGAGATATCCCCCTATAGTTGGAACACTCACCTCTGTCTCCCTTCTTAAATATTGGACATATTATTGCCTTCCCCCATTCCTCCGGTACCCTTTCCTCTCTCCAAAATCCGTTGAACAGTCTCCACATCCACTGCACCACCTCCTTCCCTCCCTTAAATATTTCAACAGGTAATCCGTCGATACCTGTACTCTTACCATTCTTCATACTGTTTATTGCTGTCTCAACCTCCTCCATTGATATTGTCTGTTCATTATTTGGATTTTCCGCTCCCGCTTGTTGTTCAAAAGCGATATCAACCTGATGTTGATCCTCTGCTCTTCGCTGCCGTTCAATCCCTATATTTGGATTGTATAATTCGTAAAAATACTCGCTCCATCTATCATTAACCTCCTCTGGCTCTATTTTCAACCTGCCTTCCTTATCTTTAACTAAGTGAGCTGCTGACGAGTCCTGTTTCCTATATCTTTTTGCCATATTATATATTAGTTTTTTAGTTCCGGTCATATCTTGTCTCAGTTGTTCACCTATTCGCACCCAAGACTCATTCTGAGCCTCCCTCTTCAATACTTCGGCTCTATTTCTAAGGGTTACATATTCCACTCTAGATTCTGGGCTTCTCTCCTTCATCCAACTTCTAAACGCTTTATTTTTTTCCTTTATGGCTCGTCCCACCTCCTCCGTCCACCAGACAGTGCCCTTCCTACCTGCGCCCATCTTTTTGATGTCCAATACTTCCCTCGCGCAGTTATCCATCTTATTCCTAAAATTTTCCCACTCCTCCTCCACCCCCTCAAAATCCACCTCCTCTCCCGGTTTACAAGTTCTTATTTTATTCTGGAGTGCTTCTATCACTCCTTCCTCCTTTAATTTTTCCACCGCAAACCTCTCCCTCACAAGGGCCTTTGTACACATCGGTCTCCTCATACACAACTTTCCTATCACCAACCTGTGATCCGAGTCCAAGGATACAGAGGGGACACTCTTTACATCCATCATAACTTTCCTGTTATTCACGAGAATTAAGTCAATCATCGACTTCTCTGTATATTCCCCTAACACACTGTTCCATCGGTACCACGTCCATTTGTGTGAATTCCTGTGCGCATAAAAAGTGTTCATGATTGACAGACCATTTTCCATCGCGAAATTCAAGAGTCGTTCTCCCTCAGCATTCCTCTCTCCAATTCCGAAAGCTCCAATCACCGTCTCTAACTCATATCTCTCCACTCCTACATGAGCATTAAAGTCACCCATAAGAATTTTTTCCTCCGCATTTATTCCATCATAGGTATTCTGTAGTTGTTCGTAAAAAGCTATTTTTTCTTCTTGTGGTCTACCCTGGTGCGGGGCGTAGACTTGTATTACTCCCACACTCCTACCTTCCAACCTCAGCACCACCGCCACGACCCTCTCACTTCTGTATATCACATCCTCCACTCTACCAGCCAAGCCCGGTGTCAGAATTACCGCCACTCCATATTTTCTTCCCTCATCTCTACCCTTATAATACATCTGATAGTTTTTATGCAGATTACGGATGCCCTGTCCAGTTATATGCGTTTCACAAATTCCCAACACGTCCAATCTGCGCTCCTCCATTAGCTCCACCACCTCCTCTTCCTTACCCTCCATCTTACTTATATTAATAGTTCCCATGCGTAAGTTCAAATTGCGTTGTCGAAATCGTTGTCCATTTTCACGCCTAGTCAAAAACCGAAAAAATCCGTCAGGGTTCCGAGGCCTCACTTGCGCATCTTGAGCTATTTTTATCCACTGCCGGCTAGCTGGGCCTGTCGCAGTTTCCCAGGACCACCATTTGGTATCTTCCAGAAAGCTATAGCCCCCCAATTGGGTTACAGGGATCCCTCAACGGTCCCCAGGCAGCATTTCTGGTCGACCTAAGCTGCTGCACCTCTCCAAGGTTAGATCTCTCTCTCTCTCTCTCTCTCTCTCTCTATATATATATATATATATATATATATATATATATATATATATATGTATATATATATAATAACCTTATATATATATATATATATATATATATAAATATACTGTACATATCGTACCATGGACGTGTTCAAGTTTAAAAAGAAAAATGGTACACATTACTGACTCAAACAGGGCGAGTACCCAGGTGGTGATGTAAGCAAAGACTTCTTGGAAGATTCTATTCTATATTTCATCACATCTAACCCATGAAAATCATGTGCCTCTTAATTCCATTCAGAATTCTGCTTGCTAGGCCTGTCGTGTAAACTCTCTTCTTTTTTTTAAGCTTTAGTTAATAAGATGCCATTGTAATCCCACGCAGTCCACTATTAAGATGAACATGTTGAAGCAGTGATTGGATGTTTTATCCGAGGATTATTATAAAGGGATATATATATATATATATATATATATATATATATATATATAATATATATATATGTATATATATATATATATGTATAACATTACATTAAAATGATGGTTTCATATCTTTGCTCTTCAACTATAATATATATATAATAATAAATAACCAATATATATATATATGTAATATATATATATATATATATATATGTATATATATATGTATATATTATATATATGCTAATAATAATAATAACAATAATCATATATATATATACATATATATATATAATAATATATATAATAATATATATATATATATATATATATATATATAATAATAATATATATATATATATGCAATAATGTTGTATGTATATGCGTATATGTATGTAATATGTATAATAATATATATGTATATATAATAATAATATATGTATAATAATATATAATATAATAATATATAATATATAATAATATGTATATGTATATATATATATATAATATTTATATATGTAATAATAATAATAATATATATATATAATATAATAATAACAATAATATATATATATATAACAATAATATATATAATAAATAATAATAATAAATATATTATATATATATATAAATATAATATATAATATTATATATATATATTACAAATAATATGTATATATATATAATAATAATAATAATATATATATGTATATAATATGTAATATGAAATAATAATATAATGTAATAATAATAT